>CAJQZN010043797.1:0-41024 GCA_907164685.1 Colias eurytheme | reverse complement strand
TAAGTTTAGTGGAGGGGCGTTCATTTTTAGATTAGACAATCTCTACTACATATAATAATACTAGTGGTCCGCCCCGGCTTCGCCCGTGGTACCTACATATTTAAACTATCCTATCTCTCAAGTTGTATCGAACTGCACATGGTGTGCGAATTTTATTATAATCGATTAAGTGGTTTAGGAGTCCATTGAGGACAAACGTTGTGACACGAGATAAATTTATATATAGTAAGATGGTATTGTTCAGGACTTTAAGTAATATTACAATTTAGTGAGTCTGTTTATAACATTTAAAATTACTATAAATATTTATTAGAAATAATTAAAAACAATTTGAATGCATTTAAAACATCCGTCTTTTTGGATTTATGTTTTTATGTTATTTTTAAAATTCTTATTATCTTGTTTATATATAGAAAAAATGGGTGATTTATTATCTAGTACTTACCTACATTTTCGTTTGTTCTGCAAATATCAGTACAACATTTGACTCGTAAAAACTACGAGCATCTGCTTACTGTGTGTTAATTATAGATTTGTTTGGCGTAAATTATTTTATTGCTGAATTTTCTTAAATTTTATCTGTTTAGGCGCCATCTTGACATCATTTAAAAATTCAATCTGTAGTCTACGCTAAAATATTAATTTCAAAGTCTGTTTGCTACGCTTTCATGGCTAAACCACAGGACTGATTTTGATGAAACTTTAAATAGATATAGTTGAAACCCAGGGTCAAAAAAAGGGTAGAGTAGTGATAGTTTTAGACTGGTCAAAGGATTTAACAAATCTGTAGGCTTCAAACTAATTTCAGATTTATTTAGTGGTTAAATTAAGCATAATTTCTAATGAGAAAAAGTTATAGGTATCTCGAGTTCTACAAAGGAACTTCCCACTTTCGAATCGTATTTCTTTTATCAAACCTTAGGTATAAGTGGAATTGAGTATTAACAATGTAATATTAAGTATTTATACGAATAATGATAGAAAAAATATTTGAAAACCAGAAACACATTTAAACCGACCAAATGAAAACATCTCAAATGAAAACTCAATGGAAAATTTTAATGGTCATACCTAATATTATTTTTGTAACGGTAACAACATTTTTTCAGCTTGAACTCATTTAATTGGCATTTTATGACAATGTTAATGTACCATTAACGATTTTACGGCTAATTCTCTTTGGAATCATAAATTTTTCACTTTTTGTTCTCTTGCCCCGCTTAATTATTACCGTCTGAAGTTTAGTGAAGTAAACAATTAAATAGATTTTTAATGACTAGAAGAAAATGATTCGGATAAACAACACGCAATTATTAAATAAGAATATAATATGGGTTACAAGGTAACTACATCTATTTTGTTAAATTGTACGATTTGACTTTAAACTTGCTATTCATAATAAAAGTCTACCAAGGTGTACTTAAAGACAAATAAAAAAAAATATTTTGAGTTAATGAGAATGTTAGTCCTACTTATAATATTACAAATGCGAAAATTTTTGAGGATGTGTATGTGTGTGTTTGTTACTCTTTCACGCAAATTATACTGAACCGATTACAATGAAATTTAGCACACATATAGAGGTTAACTTGGATTAACACATAGGATAGGTTTTATCCCGGAAATCCCAAGGGAACGGGAACTATGCGGCTTTTCTTTGAAAACTCGGGCGAAGCCGCGGGCGGAAAGCTAGTAAGTATATAAATTAGAAAGGTATATTTGACTAAAGAATACAACAACACCTTTTACCGGCAAAACCAGGGCGTCAGCTAGTATTCAACTGTATTCAAAGCTTTCAAACAATGCTCCATGGAACCTATCCACGTTATTGCTAAATAACTAAGCTCCAGAAGTATGCAGGATATTGGAAGTTAGTTCACTTAGGTATTCTAGTCAATGCCTGATACTATATGTTTTAATACTTATCCGTACTAATATATTAAACTAGTAATTCACTCCGGCTTCGCCTGTAGTACATACACATATAATAAATACTATGGTACTAGTATCACGTACGTATTCAACGGTAAAAGAAATTTTGTAAGTGGTTCAGTAGTTCCTGAGAGTAGCGTGTTTAAACAAACAAACTCTTCTGGTTATATTATAAGTAAAATTGTTTGTACGTCTGTGAAAATGTTTGATCTACTGAAAATTTTGTGATTTTAAATTATAATTTTGAAATGTTTAAGTGTCTGTCTCCTACGCACAAAGGATTACTTTGTTAGTTATGTCGCAAAAACAACTCTCCAGTAAGAAATAGGGATTGAAATTTACTTTAGGAAACAGTTATATAGGAAATAATAAATTATTAAGGGTGCGTATAAAGCAAAATTACCAATCTTCTATTAGATGATACGTGTAATATACAAGACCAAATCTAAAAATAAAATATAAACCACTTTTGGCGCTCTTTTTTTCTCGAGATAAACGTTTGATTTTGTCACGATAAAAGTGGTTTATCGCAGATAAAAGCAAAACTAAAAGTAATTACACAAAATGCTCTGACAAATATCTTGCAAATGTTTTAATATAATTGTTTATGAAAAAAAAAATCATAATAAGTATTACCATGTCAAGTAGAAAACGTAAAAGTGTGAAAATTAGAGCTAACTTGGTGATTTTTTTTTATCGAGTCAATTTTAATATTATATGTTTTTGATTGAACAGAATCGTTGAACATATCATCTAGTTTGATATATATATTTTATTTTTTAGATTTGGTCTTGAATATTACACGTATCATCTAATAGAAGGTAATTTTGCTTTATACGCACCCTTAAGAAGTTGAATTTAAATGTTTTACGAATACAATAATAAATAATACTCTTCACTAATCTCGAATTACTAAAAATATAGAGTATGGTTAAGATAAGAACCACTAAGATTTGTATTGTAAGTTGTAACTGGCTCAGCTTCTTCTAGGTTACTGGGGCGAACATTGAGACTTTTTGTTGTTTGTAGTCTTTAAAATAACTTTTCTTTGTTATTATAGAATTCTTTCTTCAGTCTACAAATTACAGTTACAATGGCGAATGAAATTTTTACATAATTATGTTTGTATTTTGAAATTCTTTTACGCAGTAAAAAGAATATATTTCAGTATTATTGCACGCCTCATAAGCGAAGCGTTGAGGTGGGTACTACTGTCACTTCGCGCAAAACATCTGATTTTTCAAACTTAAAATGTCTTTATGTATCATACATTGCACTTGTAAGATAATACATTCACACACATATTAAGAAAGAACACTATTTTTAACGTTCATGATATTTTTGATGTCATTTTTGTTATTTAAACTAGTTAAAAAACAGTTTAAAAAAGTTCTGTCTTGGACGTCCGTGTGTCTGTATGTGCGGATCCTTTTTCTTGTTAACACGATAGCGACCGAAATACTTTACTAATCGAGTCTTTTTTTTTCTCTTACGCTTGAGTATGCTCAGGAATAGAACCCTTTCATTTTTCAGGGTCTGATTCGATGTGGTTTAATTGTTATTAAATAAACAAAAATAATAATTAGATAATAAATATTTATTAAAAAAAAATTATGAGGCGTGCATTTTGGATTTTCCAAATTATTATAGATTACCCTGGATAAAAATGACATCGAATAGCTACACATTGATGGGAATGAAATAAAAAATTAATCATTTCGTTGTGTAAGTAGTATCAATCCATCGTTTTCCACTCGATTGCGACGCCGACTGCAATTGACATTTTTTGGTTTTCAGCCTTAATTATTAATAAAACGGCAAAAAAGTAACAGTCACGGAGGATCCGTGATGAGTTTTACACTTATTACGGGTTTGATTTGAGATTATGAAGGCGTTATCAATTCGATTGTGATAAACTTAAATCCTTTAAACAATATAGAGTAATGGATGATTGGTCCAAATTATATGGTCAAACGTCTTTTTGTTTCTGTTTAATTTATTGGTACACACTTACGCTTACCTACTTTCACATTTAGTTTAGATCAAATTCTGAACATTTTAATTATTAGAGTCCCTCAAGTCAAGGTACGAAAAGTATCTAACACAATTTTTTTTTGTGTTTGGAGATATTTAAATTACCCTTTATAAATCTGCAAACTATTATACAAGTAAAATATTGAAAAGCAATTGATACTATCATTCGGCACCATCCCACAACAGAGTGAAGCTACTTTCCTATAAAATATCATTGCACGCAAATGAATAATAGTTATTTTATTTTTCAATTGTCCACTGTGGTCCGAGCCGGCAGAATGTCCAAGAACGACAATAACGACCGGCCCAACCGCGGACAATCTGTGCTCTTTTTGACTGTACAACAACATTTTTGTAATTTTTTTTCTATTCAGTATCGGATAGTTTTTTGCGGTTGATGACCGTTGGTGCTTTTATGATGGCCGCGTATGTTTTTAATAGGATGTGACAGGTAACTCGTGATGGAAGATGGATCGGCTCGAAATTTATTGGGAATGTAAAGAAAAGTTTTGATGTATGGGGTCCGCGTTTATGTGAGGTTTTGTAGGTATGGAGTGGTTAGAATATAATGTGTTGATTGTCTATACAGACAGACTAATACGAGAATATATTACTTTCATCCACGTTTTTTCATCAAATGATGAAATTTATGACTTCACAAGCGTTTCACAACTGATTTCCATCTTCCTATAAGTTATTATTACTTCCTAAATTACAATTTTTCCTAAGTATGCATAAACTTCAGTTAATCAATAACCATTTTATTTACAGAAACTTCCATCAATCGATGCCCTTTTTCCGAAAAACATTTGTAAAAATCTTAAGTAAATTTACATCAGACATCCTTAATCTTTCTTACAAATTTCTTGGAAATCTCTTAACTATCAGCACTAAATATGCATGCAGTATGTGCAAAGGGAGGACTAGCATTAAGCATTCGCCCGTAAATTACAATTAAAAGTCTAGATTATTATCCAAACTCTAGCTTTGCAGAACTAGATGTAAATCTAATTACAGCCTGGTGTCTCTCAAGGACCACCCTAATTCTTTAGTTATCTTATCTGAGCATATTTCATCACCGTATATTCAAATTATTCATCTTAGGTTTGTGTCTAATGAAATAATTATATTCAGCAAGTATAAAATAATGGATATGTTTAACGAATTTGGTTTATTTTTTATGATAAGATGGTGAGGTCCAGGTTTCTCTATTCTTTACACCTAGCCTATAGAAAAAATAGTAATGATAACTACATAGATTATAGAAATGTTTAAGATGCTCACAAATATTATCTATAGGTAAGTGAATTACTAATTTACTAATTAATTAAAATCTTCACACTAAATAATTTGCCATAAAAGTAATTGTAAATGGAGAACGTTCAACTATTTTCAGTATGAATATTTAATACGGAACTGTCAATTTAAAACTCGATACAAATTAGCTAAAGCCGGTTTCGAGCTGTCAAATATGATAATGATTCGAAAATAACCACTTAGCTGTAATCGATTCTTGGTTGCGATGCAAGGGGATGCATTTTCGGTGTACATCACTAGCAAGCCCATGCTTAATGAATTTATACGGAATGTGCATTTACAAACACTAGGGTTAGCGGGAAGACGAAATTGTCTCTTTGTCAATGTGTGCTTTGAATGTTCTTATAATGAACTGCTTAGTGCTTAGCGATTTTTGGAAGTCATACATCTCATTTTTAAAGTGTGACCGCTTTTTTTTATTGTGTATTTTTTGTTTGTTTCTGAATTATTTATTAGAATTTTCTGAATTATTTTGTTATCCATAAACATGGCAGCTACTTATACTCTTACAATATGTACAGATTACAGATAAATAAATGTGAATAAACTTGAATCAAGATTGCTTTTTCCCGCCAAAAACCCCTCCAAACTCCAAGCTATATCAACAATATGAAAAACATTGCCATTTTGCATACACGTAAGCGAACTGAAACGCAACTGCTTTGAATAGCACTTTGTTCATTTGTGAGCTGGCAGTAAGTTAATACACGCATTGCCTAATTTTAGCGTGAGGACAGGATTGTTAATACTGACTATAATATTGATGTTGGTTTCTGACTTCTGCCGCTATGTGATAATGGTATTCTATATGCCTTGCATTAGCTTTGAGAAGCTCTATTATAAAGTGAGAAAGAAGAAACACCTATTTATTTATACGCTGGTTTAAATATTATAAATTATATATTATGATCGATAATACTTCACTTCATAGTATAAAACAAAGTCGCTTTCTATGTCCCTTTGAATGCTTAAATCTTTAAAACTTCGCAACGCATTTTGATGCAGTTTTTTAATAGATAGAGTGATTCAAGAGGAAGGTTTTTTAATTCAACTAATTAGATTTTAGTCAAAGCGGACGAAGCCGCGGGCAGTAAGCTATTAAAATGTAGAATCGATTTATAAAATAAATAATTAAATAATAAAATACTTTGTTACTACACTAGCCCTTCACACTAGATACGTCCGATTCGGTCTAATAAAATTCACTCAAGTATGAAGTAAGTAGATTTAGTGTCGAAAATTTTACTTAATATGATAAGTTGTTTGTAATAAGTCAATTTACAAAAACTGGTGAAATATGAGAAGCATTTACGGAAGAGAGATGTAGAATATACATTGTTTCATACGATTTTATTGACGTAGAGTTTTTATTATATAGTTATTATGCTCCAATCCATTTATCATGAACATTAATCAATTTGAAGCGATTTATTTATAAAGGGTGCACTTGCATTATCTTAAACATGTTTTACTTAACAATTAACATAAGTAATTAAACTTCCTGTTTGTGTTTTGAAAAATGTTGACTTTACGCAAAAAGTATTTTGATTTATAAAATTGTATTTGTTTTGTTTATGTAATATGCTGCGGATTTTTATCTTTTTAATATGATAATCAATAATTATTATGTATAATTTGATGAATCATGCAAATTTTTTTCCTATCTGTGATTGTGTGCAGTTGTGGTAAAGTATTTAGAAGTGTAATAAAAAATAGTGCTCATTTCCTTGAACGTTTTTTTTCCTTTAAATGGCAAGACGTCATCATCATAAAGATCACAAGCTTAATTTTGACACATTCGTCTACAGCGAAAAAAAATTGTAATTCCATTTTTAAACGTCTGTCAGGCAAATAATTTCCAGGGCAGATAATGAATAAAATAGCTATAAGCATAGACTACATTAAGGAACATGTTAGGTGTACACTGCGCGCAAAATGTAGCGGAATTAAGTGCATGATTAGCATACGTAATTACTACTCTTATCGGCAGCTTAATTGCGCTAAGAAATCGCCGGTGCGCCGATATGCGTAATGTATTTCGATTCTTAGTTTATATTTTGAATTATTACAGTAAAGCAGATGTGATAAGCTGTAGAATGTAATTAACGAGATGCCATACGATTATTTACTGGTAACCCTGTTTCCAGAGCTGTCACAGAAAAAAAATTAAAAATAGAATTGTCTATGGAACTTTCAAACATAAGTTGCATACAACCAGTCACTATTTATATGCGTAATTCCTTTGAATCATATCGACTACCGTTTGGAGTCAGTAACTTTGTCTTTGCGTTAATTTATTTAATTCGCCGGTCTGTATATGCTGGTCTAATTGCCGACTCGACGTAAGCCAACTTATCATAATGTCTCGCAAATCACGACGCAGCAAGAATAAATCTATATGATAGGAACTATGAGTAGGGCTGCCTCGTGAATAATTATTGTAATATGCGCTAATCTGGTTAAACTTGTAAGATAATTTCTGGAATGTGTAGGTATGCTATCAATCTTGCAGATAAAATAACATATTTATTAATCGATGCATGTCTTCGATGCATGTGACAGAAGTAATTAATGTTGGTAAAATTGAAAATATAGATACAAAATCTAATTTAAGTATTTAGTCTTTAACTCATATGATTAGTGCAAAAAAGACCAATCGTTTTTATTTTTATTATTGATACGTATCTATTGTTGGGTGCATACTTCTAATGTCTAATCCAATCTTAGGTCATAATATTTAATTAAATTATAACTTACTAGTGGTCCGCCCCGGCTTCGCCCGTGGTACATATTTCGCAATAAAAGGTAGCCTATGTCCTTTCTCGGGTGTCAAAATATCTCCATACCAAATTTCATGCAAATTGGTTCAGTAGTTTAGGCGTGATTGAGTAACAGACAGACAGACAGAGTTACTTTCGCATTTATAATATTAGTATGGATAATGTATATATTTATAAATATATTTCAGGCCGAAATAAGATGGTTATTATGCTGAAATTTTCAGCATAAAAACTACTATAAACTCTCGTAGACGAGCCCTACACAAAAAAGCTCGATAAATTAATACAGAAAGACGCTCTTCGCCGCACACGCAGCATTCACCAAATTGTTTTATTGTATATCAACACGAGATTATTAGCACACGACCACCTGCATTAATGTTATTGTGACACACGTCGTATATCTTGATTATTTAGAACGAGCAATGTAATTAGAAATGTGGGAGCATCGCAAATTGTCCTTTTTCCTTGCACTTTATCGTTACGTATTGAAAGTTTTGTGATAGCAGGAGATAACTAAATGTGGTTTTTATTGGATATGTTAATATATTGGTATAACATTTTATACATTTTTATCATATATTCATATCATTTGTAGATAACCTACTCAAAATATTATCTTGCCAATAATTATACTATTATAATTGAATAATGAAATACTTGGTTAATGTATTTAGGTAATTAGTCTGAAAATATTAATTTTGAAGTTTATATAGTTTTCAAGTTTTAATAGTTTTAATAACGATGTTTATAAAGTTTCTATTTCAATAAAATTTTATCAAACGAGTGCTTTATTTATCATGTTTTTATTAAAATATTCAAGCCTGAAAACCGAACTGATCTATAAAGTTTCAAGTTATATGTGCATAGCATGAGACCTGAGATCTTTACATAATATCTTTTGGCTTGAAACCAAAGGCTTATCTGTGGACAATGTTCTCAATTCTTGTTTAGATTTACAACATAATTTAGTTAAAGGTTTACAATATATTTACGTGTATGTTTTATGTATTAAAAGTCAACCGCTGATTTACAAAATTCTCTATAAAACATGCCTAAGCATAAAATTTTATAGGTTAATGAACTTCTTGACTTCAAATTCATTATGATTGATATAACCTGCATGATGCATCGTAATTTGTAACATATATTCCATATTTCTAGAACCTTCTAAGGAAAGGAGAATCGACGAGTTCAGATAAGCCAAAGCATTTGACTATTGTATAGATAATTGCATTAATATGTTTAGTGTTACGGAAGTCTAAATCCCGACTCATTAGGTCCGATAGGCCGTTACAAGCAGCACACCAGTGATTGTGTTTAATTTATGACTTCTTACGTAACTATTTTCCACGTGAACAGAACGCAACATCGACTGAGGCAGCGCAGACGTGCACATAAATCGGTGGGGGTCGTAATAGCCGGCCCTCTCAAATCCATGCTCAGCTTAGAAAGCCGGATTTCTACCTCGGTAATACACTTAAAACGGCCGAGCTTAAATCATCGTCATCGTTTGTTGAACAAGAGTCCGGTCACATATCAGGCCGGTGACGGCCGACCCCAACCCCTGGCTCCCAATAATTTTCGGTCTAGCCTCCCTGAGCATAGATTTCTAGAGTGCAAGTACGTATATCGTCGTTTGTGGGGGCCAAGCGAAAACTTGGTCATGGTGATTGAATAATATTCAAGGCGGACGTTGCTTTTCGTAAATTGAGCTATTATTCTCTGTGGAGGGAGCTATTGACCATATAACTACGCGAGCTTTAACGAAGAAGGTATACTGCATACTTCGCCATGTAGCATCGATAAGACTTTTTTAATTTTTCAGTAAACACGCATTTTTAGCACAGGCTAGTTCTAAGTATACAAAATGTGTGAATTATTTACATCCTTTCCTATACTTTAATACAACTTTATAGTATGATTATAAACATAATATTATAATGGATAGGTATAATATTTTTAATGTAAAAGTTAAACTATTAGCAGAATAATGCATAGCATATACAAAAGCATTCTACCCTGTCAAGGCGTCAACAAAACTTATTGCCTTCGGTTTCCCCAAGTCGTCCATCACACAGAGTTCAACTAGCAAAATAATTGTACATTTCGCACTTAATAAAATATTACTGTTTAATCCTCCTTTTGATTTTATATCTTTATTTACTATTTACTTCTCTAGTAGAGCCGTTTAATTCCCTTATAAATAATCAATATATCGCATTTATGTAGTGCATGGAATTTTATTACATATAATTGGGATAATTATGCATGTATTAATGTAATATTGCCTGATACATAATATTAAAATAAATCAATGTGCAAATAAGGTGATTAAAATTTTAATTATAATCACAAAATGGCGTCAATCCTTTGTGTAACGAAGCAAAATTCGATATTGGATTTTTCAGACTTAATCTTGTATTCAAATTTTAATTATATCATTCTGGGGTTTGAATAAAAACGGACTCATTTCGCGCCGTCAGTGAATAATAACGAGCCCTCGAATTATGTTGATATAGCTTACACCGTGTCGTAACTAGTAATACTCCGCGGTCATAGAAACAACATGCTTTTGAAATTAATATCAAGCATTGTGCTATAGTTGATGTCTTTTTTTCAGTGGATAAATAGCCTTGAAGAAGTGAGCTTGTGATTTAGTGCAGCCTGATGGACGCTCTATCCTCAATCACATCTTTACAAGAAGTGAAAGCTTACGTTAGTGAAGCTTTTGAGTATGTTACAGCGTTTGCTACAATAACTGAAGTCTGAAGCAGTGAATTCCCATTCTTATAAATAACATAGAGCTGACAAGACCGATGATCTTGTGAATTATATGGTCATCTCAATACCTTTTGTTGGTGGTATGTAAATGGTAGTCTATAATTATTAAGACAATTCAAAGGTGCTTCTAGAAATCTAATTGAACAAATGTTTGAGTTTATTTCAGTGTATGATTAACTCACACAAAGGCCTTTATTACTAAATATAATGTTAAAATGATTCTTGGGAGTCTTTAATTAAGATTTATTTACCCATCATTTTACCCCCACGTAATGAGATATTAAAAGAATCGATGATACATTGACTGCAAAACAACTATGTACATTCACACTTCAGAAAGTTCTCTATGCAATTTTTTTGCAGAATGAAACTGCATATAGATTCACGCTTATTATGTGTTGTTCGTCAAATGTTTACACAGCGGTGTGAGGATGCCCACAGTTATGTAGATCAACAATTAATTCGTATCTGTGTATCCGTGAAAGCACTTCCATCACCTCATATGCATATTAAAATTATTCTTTGTGATTATGACGCTTAGAATAATTATGTTTGCCACATTTGACGTGTTGTGGAAATACAACAGTTAGCACTTTCAAATGTTCGCATAGCGTTGGTTTTAATTGATACTAATTTTGTCTAAACTAATTTTGGTAAAACTGGTTTGCGGTTGTGAAGTATTGTTACTGATATGATGCTGTGAATTATATTGTTTGTATGATAATCTGAGCTGTAATTGTGGCTTTTTCGAATGCAACTAAACTCCAAAATTATTTTGTGGATAAATCAATATGTCTACCATAAGTAGGTATGCGTGTAAAAATTGCTTCATTATCTGTTAAGATTAACTAGCTAGGGGTACTTATGAAACTACAGACATGAGGTCTCCACATTCATTTTGCTGGTGATTTCCAATAACTTTAAAATGCTACAAATATTATATTTCAAATGAATTCAAATACAAAATCTACAGTTAATGAAACAAAACAATTGTGTTAACTATTTCAGATTTAATACCTACTAGATACAATAAATGGAAATAAACATGAACGAGCTCCAAAAAATTAAAATATCTGCTTACAGATTGATTCATTTAAATAATCAATTAAAAGTACTTTCCTTCAATAACGAAATAAGAAGAACATAAGAAATGACAAAAAACGTAAAAAGTAAAATAAAAGACATTACTAACACAATCACGACGAAGCGCTCGCTCGCTTATAATAATAATCGTCAATAATAAATTTCATTAAAATGTAGATCTAGTTAAAAGCATTTTTTTCTGATTAATTTTCAGTCGCGGGCTCTCTCTTCTTTTTTTAATTGAATATCAGGCCACTTTGATGGCGCGTCGAGAGAAAGGGTTGAAAAAAGTTCACCCTCATTTGAATAAAATAACACCACTCGCACTTTGCATTTACGGAGATATTTGAAATTATATCTGAACTCTTTTTTGTTTAATTTTTTCGGTATTTATTTTATTTTTCCATCAGCCCTCCCTATCTAATTGAGTTAGGCCTCCGAATCGTGAATATCGATCGAGTTTTAATTCAATTTATTTTTGTTTCTAATGGAGTTCAAAGATTTTTTGCGCTGTAATTTTAAATCATTGGCCTATTTGAATGTTGATTATAATTTTGTCATAAATTTGCTTTCTGGCTAAAGGATAACTTTGTTGAAACAGAAAGAATTTTAGATTATAAAAGTGAGTTAGCAACTTTTTTGTATTTACTAATTATTTAGTCATAATTTGATCAAATGGTTATCGAATTACAACTGCTTTGGAAAGCTATGCTTTATAAATATTCAAAGAATGAATTACAAAGTACAAGCTAATTAACCTATTTTCTTCATTTCACAGTAACACCCCACATTTGCACATCAAATACCTACACTGTTTTGTATAAAATAGTACAAACAATTTTAAACCGAATTATCTGAAGTACATAATATTATTCAAATTGTTATATTTACAGCAGGTACCTAATATGTACATTACTTTCCAATCCAGTAACACAATATATCAGTCGCGCTATTTTTCTCAATAAAAATGTGGTTGTGGATGTATATAAAATGTTTCATAGTTTTGAATGATAATTCAATCCATTCTATCAAAGCATTATTATTTATTTTATATATGTAATTTGACTTTATAAAATTTACACAACTTATTTTTATTAAGCGTAACGTTACTTTGTTCCTTTCCAATACACTATTTACCGTTAAAGCTCCAAAAATTGCCAAAACACAAACAAATTGTAGTAATTTTACAATAATAAAGCTACATAGCCATTATTATATTAGCGATACACGGTGTACAATGCCGCCGCGGCTAGGCGCCACTCGAGCCACACTTGTCGCGTCTACATGGATGTATAAGTCTTGATACTTTGAAAATTAAACATATTCGCCCGTATTCATCATGTATTCATGTATGGGATACATACAGATATTTTTGTTAAAGTAGTGCATGCTTTGTTTTATTAAGGAATAGGATAGTGAACGAAATTAGACAAATAGAGCAAATGTGTTTTATATGTACCAACGTGAATTTTTCTTTCGTAGTATCCTATCGTTGGTAATAATGACGTTAAAAGTATGAGCCAATTGCAAAATAATGAAATATTGAATAGATCAAAGAATGTAGGTATAAAATGTAGAGCTTTTAGTAAATTATATTACATCGAAATAGAGCAGAAACGAAAAATAATACATACCTCTATGTGGAAATAAATATATACTTAATGGAAGGTTAATTTGAAAGAATTAAATATCTAACACTAGGTATTTGTGCTTAAATTTTATCAACACCACTATAAAATAACCTTCAGCCAGCTCATTAGTATTCAAATCTAATTAATTTTTTCGATAATAATAATAGTTTCACCATTATACGTCCAAGTATCAAGCTTAGCGGTCGCAGTACATCAAGCAAGAGCGTTTAAGAGAGTGAGAAAAGCTCGCCCGGCCTATTCGTTCCCGAGGGCGGCTCTACTTTTGTCTTTGCCACGATGGAAAAACGAACAGCTTGTCTTTCTTTTATAAGCCTTTCATAGTTTTCGGTTACTATTCAGGGGTACAAAGCTAACTTAGCGGAGACTAGTTTTTGCTTTTTTTCTACATTCGTTTTTTATGAGCGGTTTATATGTTAGTCAAATACAAAATATGTTTATTTGATGTCTATTTACACTTACTTCAAAACAATTTGCTTTCAACGAAAAATCCTAAAATACTTTGGAACAATAAATTAGATAGATACTTTACTAGTATTTTATATAAATGTCATGGGGTTATGGTGGTGCCCTCATTGTCTTAAAATAACACTAAATCACGATATGAATGATAGATTGCTACTACCAACGTGGAAATGATAATATTCAAAAGTTCATATTGCTCAAGCTAAGACGTCGAGGGAGGCAGGGTGTCCGGGATTTCTTGACACTCATTTAAGTAGCATATAATTCGGTTTATTTAGCCGAATTGACTCTCGGCGAAGGGTTGGAAAGAGAAAAAATACGTATTTTAAGGACCGTTTCTTTATCGGAATAAATTAGTTGATTTGAGCTCCACTAATGAATGTCTTGACTAAGTGGATTTCGTTTTAATTAATTCAGTTTTTAGCGACACTTTAAGATGTCTCTGCGATATTTATGGCTAATAATTGAATGTTTTGTGTAATTTCTTTAAACTTCAATTGGTGTTTGAATAATTATGATTCGCGGTATTTATATATCGGCCAGGATTTAAGTAAATGGATGTCGTTTGGTGTCATGAGTTATGACAGAGTCTTATGAATGAAAAAATGGATTCATCTGAGCTACATCTTAATATATATAAATCTCGTGTCACAATGTTTGTCCTCAATGGACTCCTAAACCACTTAACCGATTATAATAAAATTCGCACACCATGTGCAGTTCGATCCAACTTGAGAGATAGGATAGTTTAAACATGTAGGCACTACGGGCGAAGTCGGGGCGGACCGCTAGTAAGATTATATTTTGTATCTCACGAATTAAACAAAACTGGTACCTACGTTAAGCATGGATAAAATTAAATTAAATATACGCCTCTTACCTACCTACTATTGAATCAAAATTTAAAAAAAAAAATATCATAAATAATAAAAAATAATCTTCGGTCAAGATATTAATAATTGTTATCTACAGTCGCAAGATAGTCGCAATAATTAATTTCTATTCACTCCAACAAGATTAACGATTTGACATTGACAGTGACAATCAAAACAGAAAACGATAAACGCATTTTCGCGCGCATTATATAAATTCATCCCCGTAACAGATGTCGCTCGAGTATTTTATCATGGCAACAATCAAAACCCAACCGCAAGTTTAATTATGCAAACATCAAGCCGTTGCCAGATTTCTCATTAGAGCCAAGATAATGACGGCGTACACTGTCGCAAAATTAGATAGCAAGCACGCACCCAAACAGATATACGCGGCACATTAACATAAACCGAATTTGCATGTAAATTACATTTTACAGCGTCTTAATTAAAACATTTTGGCATTATAAATGATCAAGGGAGGCGGGTGTAGCCCTGGCCTTAGCTCCCTTGTGCTACAGTTATAGATCATAGTTTTTAACGCGTGGCAATTGATTCTGGTTATGGTAAATAATGGGGACAATGTTATTTATTGAAATTGGTCTAGTTAGCAATTTTACGTGATATCTATTTATTTATTATGACTGTCATACGCGGCACATGCAGCAACGTTCTCCTAGGACATGTATGTTTTCCGAGTTTCTTACATACAAAATAATGCTTATGTACTTATTGTGTTTCCATTGAATCGAGTTTAAAGCGAATAAAGATAAAGAAAAGGACAACAGAATAATTTATTAAATTTTTATTTCGTTTTCCATTAACGAAACCCCATTGAATTTTCTAACATAATTTACATGCAATTTCAAGAAAAGAAAATCTTTGCCCTCTCAAGGGGTGTAAGGGTGATATTAACAAAAACCTCTTTAAATAATTTGGCAATTAGGGGTAACATTAAATTTGCATAATTGTGTAAGTTGTGTACTGTTTATGTTTTCACAATAGGATTTATCTATTAAAGTGGAGCGTCTCTGTGTAACCGTTAAAATTAATGTTGGTTATTTTCTTGATATTTTACAATGTGCTTGTATTATTTATTCTTATTTATTTATATTTTTAACGTAATGTTTTTTGAAAATAATTCGTTTCATTTATAAGCTGAATTAATACACGTTTACCTACTAGATATGTGTGCATGATAATTTATTTATGAATATTACGGTTTTATAGCACCTTAACCTTTTCTTTAAAATTTGCTGTTATAAGTAGGTAATATTTGTTAATTCAAATATTAAACACAAATCACTAATAAACTGTAAGCAAAATAACGTTTTCACTAATGCCAGGATATTTGTGAATAATTATGTATGCTAATTATCGATCTTAGCTTAACGTAATTAAATATAAACACATGTATTCAAGTAAGCAGGATTTTTGTAAAACACGGTGATTAAAAAAACGTCTTGACACAATTTTGTTTCTAAACGTGTATTGTTCCAACAGACAGCATTCAGAATTAGTTATGAAGAACTAAAGACAACCGTCTTTGTATACAGAGAGCCGCCGCAGGCTACGCATAGTCTAAGTAACACATTGTTCACAAGAAAGTACTTCAAAAAATAATGAACCTGTTCTTCCCCGAGTAATAATAAAAATTATCAACAATAACCCTCCGCCAAAGTAGGATCTCGAAAATAATGACACAAAACTCTTTATTTCACACAATTACAGCAATATGTGTGTGACACGACGCAGTGCACATTCACATTTTGCTAAGTTTTAGAGCTGTGCGTCACAGAGCAGGGAACGTCAACGGAAGAACTGCACCGTGTTCGCAGTTAACCAAGTAGGTTGCCTGTTTCTTTCATTTACATATGACAAATAAAAAAAGAATACTCAATGTAGACGCTAAGCCTGAGTTGCATGTAGAAAAGTAGTGAAATACGGACGCCTAGTGTCAAGTGTAAATCGCCTTGTTAATTTCGCAGAGCCTGCGGCGAATTTCGCCGAGGACGCATTGTGTATGCCGGCTTTATGTCGCGTCTTCCCGTTGTCTGTACACGGCTTTAATTGCGCGCGTCATTGGCGCGCTTTTTGAAAAAAAGAATGACGTGTAATTAACGCGGGAATATGGAACGTGACAACGCGCGTTCTGAGGGAGTGTTTTTTTATTTTTTTAATTAGGCAAGGGAAGGGTTTTATTGGTGAACGGTGTTTCGTTTTTACTTTAACAAACAACATTAATAAACAAATTAATTCAGTAAAATTAATACAAATATTTGCCGCTTAAAATGTTTAAGTGTATTCAGTGGTATTTATTTACATTAATATTTTATTATTAATTTTATTACATAGAAGCTCTTTTGATAAAAAATGAATCAGGTATTCGATAAACGTTAAACGCTATTAATATGGGGTGTACATTCATTATACTGCGCGTTTGTTGATAAATAAAAACATTTTTTCAGGACAATGACTGGTCAAAATGGCGATGATACATGATCCTCGTTTCGCTGCTGCTCGTGTATTTTTTATTATTAAAAAATCACATTAACAGCCTTCATTGGGGCGGCGATAAATAATGCTCTCCTTATTCAAATTTTTTGTTTTTGTTCAGCCCCCGTGCGTTATAAATGAGCTTATTTGGAAACGGCCGAATGATAGGGCGCGATAACATTGCCGTTATGATGCTATGCCCAATCTATATCGTTTGTATTTGGGTCAAAACACATGAAACAAAAAAAAAAAAAAATTATGTTACACTTTAACCAGAAACCAATGAAGTATTTGGTCACATAAATACTTTTACAATTGATGTTAAAAGAAGCTGTTCCATTTCTGAAAAAAAAAAGAAACGCAAATAAGCGGCTCTGCCAATTCAAACAAAAAAATCTTGCGCCTTTTCCGTGGCATAATATTTTAAATTGTTTCATTGAGGAGGATTCACTATGGGTATAACATCACTATACCATAGACTAAAGAATATAAAGAGCTATTCACGTATTCACAAATTACGATATAGCCAATTTCTAAGCCAATTTCATTATGATGATAAATTCTGTTCTGAGGGTAAATTACCATTTTTCTATATATTGACGATTTATAGAAGCATTAATTAGAAACCTAAACGAGGTCTAGTTGAATAAAATGTTTGAGCTTGATATCAAATGTATGAATTATATCTACAATATATCCTTAGTGCGTAGATACAGCGTTGTAAATCAGATGTAAGTGCAGCCAATTTTGCAGTGACCTTATATGCATTGTCATCTTGACGGATGCAACTGTGTCATGCATCTGGATGTCAAGTATATATTAGGTTATGTGTGTAATCATTTTATCTACGTCTTTTAAAAAAGTAAAGTAAGTATGCAAAATTGGCGGTAAAGGTACAAAACTACTACTACAAAATGGTAAAAATCCTGTGGCATAGGAAATGAAATAATTTATTAATCAAAAATTTAAACTAACTATTTAGACAATATCTTTAAACAGCTTACTGCTTTTCTGTATGAGTACCTATAGACTGTAGACTGTAGAGTAAATTTTATTTATCCATTTATTTCAGGCAACAAATGTGGTTGCAGTTAAAAGTAAAAACTGTTGTATGTGATGTTTAAGGGGGCGCATAAAGCAAAATAACCAATCTTCTATTAGATGATACGTGTAATATGCAAGACCAAATCTAAAAAATAAAATATATATCAAACTAGATGATATGTTCAACGATTCTGTTTAATCAAAAACATAAAATATTAAAATTTACTCGATAAAAAAAAATCACCAAGTTAGCTCTAATTTTCACACTTTTACGTTTTCTACTTGACATGGTAATACTTATTATGATTTTTTTTTCATAAACAATTATATTAAAACATTTGCAAGATATTTGTCAGAGCATTTTGTGTAATTACTTTTAGTTTTGGTTTTATCTGCGATAAACCACTTTTATCGTGACAAAATCAAACGTTTATCTCGAGAAAAAAAGAGCGCCAAAAGTGGTTGAACATATCATCTAGTTTGATATATATTTTATTTTTTAGATTTGGTATTGCATATTACACGTATCATCTAATAGAAGATTGGTTATTTTGCTTTATGCGCCCCCTTAATGAAAACCAAGGTAAGTACTGAAACTTATTGGCATTTACTCAATATATCTATTGAAGTTTTCACTCTCTATCCTTGTTTTCCACTTAACTTACTTCACAGTACATTTCGCGAACCTTCTATTTACGTAACCCTGCACAGGTGTTACAAAATAATATTATAGACTCTACAATATTACATTCACTTTAATCCGTCAGTCCTCGGATCACAGACACAATAGAAAATCTATTGTGTCTCGGCCCGATCGGGCCGCTCGGTGGTCAATGGGTTAATTAATATAATGGGGTAAATTATACATGATATATTTCATTATATTATGTGAAGAAATACATTAGGTACCTACATTTTATAAAATAAAGACGTACCGATCCTTTGCAGTTTTGTCATACCTACCTGAGAACTGCTGAACAGAAGTTCTAGCGGTCTGGTAATTGGTAATTGGTTGGTGTATAATTTATTTTTTTTAATTAGTACTTAGCGAATATAATGTGCGAGACCGGGGCGAGGCACTAAGCATTAATACCTAAAAGATTATTTTATACCACGTATGTCTAATCTAAACATAGGAATAATAGAAGTATTACGTACGTAAACGATTAATTATTTCTTCTTTATGTATTAATATTTCATTCGTGAATGTTATAATATTTTATAGACTTGATAATATCCAGTATATACGTATTTACAAGGGATCAAATAAAGTTCGATTATTTGTATTGCTCTACATAATGTATTGCGTTATGTATGCTTAGAGGTATAATAATTTAAATCTTTGTGAGTCAGCTGTTTATTACGTCCATTACCTACTAATACTTGTGTTTTGATTTAATATAAGTCATGTTATTGTTTTTATTACATTCTATTTATTTAGGAGTTAAAGAAGTTGTAACAGAAGTTGGGGAAAAAATATAAAAGTCGTCTCTTAATAAGCTTACTAATTAACCTTTTAAGAAATTGTTTGTATTCGTTAATAATTATAAAGTAAATAGAAACTATAGGTATCATATTTATACACTTATTTGGTCAGTTTCTTCTTACGTAGATATAAGTTAGTTACAATTTGATAAGTAGCTTGTACCTAGTGATATCAAGAGGGGTCGGAGATAAAAACTTCCTCTTCCTATCCTGAAATTGCATACTGGACCGTAATTTCCTTTTAGTTAACTTATAAGTATATTTGTCTGCATCATATATATGAAGATAAATGTTATGACGTTAGTTAGATCGATATTTTTTTTATCTCTTTGTAGAAATTCCGTATCATATTTAAATCGATAATCATTTTAATTTTAAATTAAAAGATCGAAGCTTTAATAAATTTTAATGAAAGTCGAAAATATGTCTATTGTCACGGTTCACACCATGTTCACACTGTTCGAATTGGTCATAAAAGAATGACATGATGACCCTTTTTTAATTATATGTCTAACTAGCTTTCCGCCCGCGGCTTCGCCCGCGTTTTCAAAGAAAAACCCGTTCCCGTGGGATTTCCGGGATAAAACCTATCCTATGTGTTAATCCAAGTTACCCTCTATATGTGTGCTTAATTTCATTGTAATCGGTTCAGTAGTATTTGCGTGAAAGAGTAACAAACATCCATACATACAAACTTTCGCCTTTATAATAGTATTAAGATGTACTAGATTTCCGCCCGCGGCTTCGCCCGCGTTTTCAAAGGAAAACCCGCATAGTTCCCGTTCCCGTGGGATTTCCGGGATAAAACCTATCCTATGTGTTATTCTGATGTATAAGCTATATTGTGGTAAAGTTTCATTCAAATCCATTCAGTAGTTTTTACGTGAAAGAGTAACAAACATCCATACATCCATACAAACTTTCGCCTTTATAATATTAGTAGGATAAGGATTATTACAAAAAACTATATTTAACCTCACCTGATCATAGTATTGGCGAAGTTAAAAAAAACATTTTTGGCAACTAATCTACCTTGAATGTACCTTTACATCTCACTTAGAACAGAACGTTGGGTCGTTACTATAGGGATTAGGGCTGAGTCTCCTCACAGCAAAGCATGGTGATATTTTGAACGTCTAAATTGGTCGATGCCAAAATAATGTAAGGCATTTTCACAAGAAACCTAGTATCAATATCAAAATCCTTGACCAGTTAAATAGATTAAGCAGTATTAACGCTCCCCATACATAATGTATGAAACTTAAAGAAATGCAATGAAATGATAACCTCCTATTGTAGATAAACGGGCCATTTCCACTGGCACAATTGAATGATGACTAGCCATTGTGACTATGTTTAGAGATCCTGCTCTAATGCCTGGATAGGTGCTGCTATTTGATCCACTTATCTATATTATTACGTCTTACTAGGTCACTGTGTGCAAATTGATGTACTCGCAAATGTTAATGGAAAATAACCGCGATCTTAACGCGGTATTATGCAAAACGTTTCATAAAATTGTTGATAATTAATCACCGTTTATGCCGCAGTATTCAGGCCAACATAAGGGTACAAAACATCGACATTTTAAATAGACGATTTGTCTGAATACAAGCACAGAAATGTCCAATACGGATCGCGTAGGACTTTAGTTTGAATTTTGAATAACCTGTGTTCAAAACAATCGTCGATAACAATGACTGATAACAAAAGTCAGTCGGATTGTCTATCCTTCTCTTTCGCGTTGAAACAACAGATTAACAATTGCAATTGGGGGATGTGGCTGCTAAAGTTTCCACGCTTAGGTTCGATAGATGATATCAAAACACAATGTAGACTATAATCTTTTAACACAATCCAGCAGAATCATTTTATCGCGGCATGCTCAGCACGAGTAGTGTTTGAGTACCTACTGTATAAATTATGTTGTGTCCTCTTCATATGTACGCAACCTTTTTTCAATTTTACGCTACGTGTGAAACGGTTCTGTCCGCATTTTATAAGTGGAACGAATTAACTAAAATGGATCAAATAAAATTAAGCCAGTGTATTATGTAGAGCGTTAGGTTAATATTGTATCAAGTTGAAGTATACTTTTAAAGAATTGCAATTAAAATACTCGAAGTATTTTTTACAATTATATTTAAACAATGCAGCTTTAGAGATTGAAGACTCATAGTATGTTTGAACATCAGTTGTATTACTTGAAAAAAATATTTTGCAAATGAAAATTAATTCCTAAAATATCAGGTTTCTGTGAGAAAAGGTAGTGGTTAACAGAACATACTAATTAAATATAATCTGGTGACAGATTATTTCCCTTCATCAACGTAGTTATCATCCTATGATTAATTACGCAATACACTGAAACAATATTAAAAATAATAAAAGACCGCGGGTAACAAACAACTGGATCGACATTTAAATTACGAGCGGGACCCATTTTTATCTGCTTTTTTCCCGTCGAGCCTAGGGGTGGCGCGCACTTTTTTTGAACTTATTTTTTTATCGAACGGTTCCGAACGCACTGTGCACGGTTAAGCGTTCGATATGGGTCCACTTCGGCCATCGACATTATAAATACTGTTAATTGATTCAGTGTTTTGATATCCTATTATGCATTTTCAATTTTTCAGCGCTTCTTTGAATAATCTTACACCCTATTACGCCAATCTTGAGTTCATTTTGTAGATAAGTATAATTTTTCATTGCAACTTTAATGTTGAAGGTTTACATTGTGATTTGTGATACAACCAACAAGTTCAGTTTGTCTTTTTTTACAACACAGTTTACGTATTAAATATGATTTTGTTCATAACTATTAAAAGAAAATACTACTACTAAAACTACAACGAATACGGTTCATAATTTTAAGTTGTACGTAACTACATCCTTATGGTTGGTACATCACAAAATGATGCGATTTTCTCTGAGGTTACAATAAGATTTTCAAAACGTATTATCTACCTTCGGTAATATTTACATACTTATTGTAATACTTTCTTTCATTATTTCCACAAAACAAAACACATTATCCCTAAATGCCCAATAAAATAGAATCAGTGTTTATCAGATCTTTGATTATTATCGGATCTCTATTAATTTGTTGTAAAGTGATCGTTTGAATAATTAAAGTGATTTTATGAGCATGTCATGTTGGGTCAGTGTTGTATGTCAAGGCAATGTAATTGTGACTACAATAAAGCATTTCTACCAGTCACGTTCAATTCCTGCATAATATGTGATTTTATTGAGGACCTAGGAATGTTTTCAATGAGGCAGTTTATTTAATTAATTATGTATTGAATGATTATTTAAAAGCACGATTTCATTGTTAAACGTATTATTAATTAATAATACCTACATTTTATAATGCAAGACGAGTTTCGATTTAGATATGGTATTAAAGTCAAAATAAAATTAAAATAATACTAAAGTCATCATAAATTATTATTAAAAATAAAATGAAATTAATTCAATTTAAGAATATTGAAACTGTTTTTCAGATATTCTACTTCTCGGAAATAATTTCAGATTCAGATAACTTTGTTACTGAAATAAATTAAAACATTTTTGTATCAATTTCCTAGAAAACAGAATCACATTTACAAAAAATTACATTAAGCCAAAAATACTGATATAAATTATACTATGTAAATACTAAATACTTTCTATACATTTACATTCATTAAAACTTATATCATGTATCTCGATTTTATCTATCCGTAACGAAAAATGTTATGATGTACGGATAGATAAAATCTAGGTTATCCTTTTTATAATACTTCACGATATTATAAAAAGGAATGATTAATTATTATGTTTGTTTGTTGTTATAATGGATAAACCACAAACATTAATATACTTTTACAAGTATTAAACCTGTCTTCCGACTCTACATTCTATACTTTTAGAAATGAAAAACTAGCTACAAAAAAAACGACCAATATAATATATAGTATTCCTAACTGAAATGTCTACACATACTTTTTTTTATTATTATTTCATTCCCAAGTTTAAAATCAATTTATTTAAATTGATATAAGTATTGACTTACATCGAAATGAGCCTACAATCTCTGAGTACAGGATCTAAGACAAGCGAACACTACTTTCATTTTGCTAGGGCTGATAGTAAGATATAGTGATTGATGATAGTAATTAGATTGAGTTTTATTGTTTTAATTATATTAATAAATAAGATTATGAATACTTGAGAATTTATTAATTGTTGATTGAAATTAATTTGTTATATATGAAGTTTCTGATGAAGATAGAAAGGATATATTGGAGTTACTGATGAGGAGGTATTGATTAGATTTCGAATGATTTTTATTAAAAGTACCATTGTTTTGTTAATATAAACAAACAAAATCTATTAAATATACATTTAATTACAATAAAATAAACTACAAACTGTTTACCGTGACCTCATCTGCATAGAAATGAAGTATACTTATAATTATCAAAGAAAATGTCGCTAATTTGCATAACCATTAGGAACTCAAGGTTAGGTTGAATCTAAGGAGCCATAAATTATCTATCGACAGCCCTATATACTGGCAACACAAGCAGTAGCCCTACCTTATTAATAAACATGCGCTAACAATAAATAATTGTTTATAATGAACTTTATAATATATTAGTGCAGATACTTCATTATCTCGCGGTTGCACGCACACACGCACATGGTACATGGAACCTGTGAATCTTTAGTGTTGTATCGATTTTTGTATCGATATCGATGGCCGTGTTTGTTTATCATAAATCACGCAGCTCGTATTGACATTTGTTAAATATGCGTCGGAGATATGCTCTACATGCAAGTTCTTGGAAGGTAAAGCCAGATTAATGTCGAATCAAATATGTTCTATTATTCTATTTAAGAAACTCTCTTTCATATACCTACTAATAATTTAAAAATTGAATCTTTAGTAGGATATCTATCTTTGCGTATCACGATTTACCTACTATCAGTGATAATAACACTATAAACGATAAAACAATAAAACGTGTCCAATTAAAACCACTTAAGCTTAATTCTACAAGTAATTTATTTGCAAATTAAATGATATTGCAATATCGATATGTAATTCGTATCAAGTCACATCACTACGCTGCGCAAGAGCACCGTCGATCGCATTTTCTTTTATGGACGTATTGATTAATGCAGTTCGATTTGAATAATAATTTTCAGCCACAAACGTTATTGTATGATAAATTTAGTGCAAATTGTAACGTGAGAGAAGTGGGTTCGATGTTCGTTTAAGCCCATTGAATTAAAGAGGAGGTTCTTATTGTTAACGAGCCTGTTTTATGGGGACTAGACGTAATTTTTATGGCTTAGAATATTATCTCAACTAGCACTTCAATGATATTCATATCCTTACTGATAGTTGTATCAGATGAATCTTCGGACATATTATACAGAAGAATTGGTTTTTACTAGATATAATATCTATTCATTGTATTGGTTATTCATTTTATTCTTTGATGTTTCATAAGTTTACTTATGACTAGAAGCAATTGGGTAAAAGATTAAAACTATGACAAATTGCAAAAAAATCATGCTCTCAGACCAATTTTAAGTGAAATCTCACATCTAAGTCAATATAATATCTGGAATCTTTAAAAGGTGGTCGTAACAAGCAGGTTAAATACAAAATTATTTAAAAGTTATAATATGTAGTTAGATAGAAAGAACGGTATGAGATTATGAAAAACTTATAATAACATTCGAATATCTCAATATTTTTAATGAAACAATGACAATGTAGTTTTGCTTTTTAATTATCTTCCTTAATTACTAGTGTCTCCTGATCTGCATATTATATGAACATTTAATGCTAATTCAAATTAATTAATGCGAAATTACAATGTGTACTAATTAACATTATAGATTATTCAATATTTTTTCCAATTATCTTAAAAATATCATCACATACCTTTGAATACTTATGGTATTTATGAATTATTTATCTGATAAGAAAAAAAACTTTTTTAACTTAATGAAGTAAAATAAAGAAAATATAATATTAATTTACAGTTGTAGGTAGGTATATAAATTTATATCAGTACCAAATTTATAATAAACATTGACTTGTATTTGGTGTGAATATTATGCTGAACGATTTATGTATTATTTTTCTTGTTCTAAAAAAGTTCTATAAGGGTGTTTTATATATTATGTACAAACATATTAGTATACAGTCTATATACATATATAAAACTCAAAGGTGACTGATATAGTGATCTATCAACGCACAGCCCAAACCACTGGACGTATCGGGCTGAAATTTGGCATGCAGGTAGATGTTAGGACGTAGGCATCCGCTAAGAAAGGATTTCCCGAAATTCTTGCGGAAACAGGGAAAAACGGGGATGCACGTACGAAGTCGTGGGCGGAAGCTAGTTGTAAATAAAGTTAAAGCACAGATATACCAAAAAACATACCTATGGTAAAATAAATATACCATTTAAGGCCGTGCAATCGTGTTTGCGAGAACAGCTTACGAAATAATTAAAATTCCCATTAACAAGTGTTTAGAATTATTTCAGAAACGACATTAATAAGTTATGTACTCGAATAATTGAAAAACAGTAAAATTGCATTGCGAGACAGGTTGACGAATATGTATCCGTTATAGTAATTAATATTGATACGAACATAAAAACAGACAAGTAACATTTTTTAAGAGTTATTCGAACATTATACACGTAACTGACGTAGTTTCATAATTATGCTCATTAAAATTATTCGCAGTTTCGTCTACTTTAGGTGTGACTATTTAGCGGTGTTCCGAAAAAGTTGAAAGTGTCCGCTTTTTTAAATTTTAATAAAGTTAAATTTACGGAATGTTAGCGTTTGGAAATTATAAAAATACTGTTTTATTTTTTATGTAGTATGTACGTACCTATGTTACTTATAAAAACTATTGAACAATTTGTTTAAAAAATCTGTTTATCAAAATAGTAAGGCTGAAAATTAGGTTACAATACACTCTGTAATGCAACGTCTGTTCATTTAAAACTGAAAAAAAAATCATGACCTCCTATTTTCCTGGGATATATAGAATTAGCCTTTTAAAAGATAATATCTAATTAATTTCATCTTGTAAACTATATTTTCCTTCAATAGATTAATAGTGGTAGAAGGTATACGCAACACACGATCTACAATTAGTCCGACTAGTACTCTAGATACATTATCCATTACTATTAATCCTTAAATAAATGAGACGTAAGCACTCTATATAATTCCAAATAAGACGGCACAGAAAAGTTCGATACTGCATAAAAAGAGAAGCTGAAATTCCTTCATTCCATGATGTAGGTGAAGGTCATAAAAGGAAGATAGAGGTGGTAACTCAAACCGGTAGAGTAGACGTTCTACCAACAAGAGAACTTTGCCACTCGGTTACGTCTGAAAATAAAAGTAAAGGCTTTGGAATTGTATGGAGCTGTTAAATATTATATTGCTTGTTTATTGCTATGTACAATGTTTAAACTTACCTGCGTTAGTGTAAACGTTAGCAGGGTATTTTATTATATTATTAATATTAAATATTTATTATTAAGCTACAGATTAAGCTAGAACTATTTAGTAGTTTTTAAATATTGTTCAGAGATTCACAAACTTATCAAGCATCATATTATATAGGTAAAAACATTTGCTTATGATTAAGCTATACAGAAAAATTCTTGGTATATTTAACATACTCGTATGGTAGAGAAAATGTAATATAAGAAGTGTTCATTTTAATAAGTACATATTATAAACTATCAGATTATTCGAAATAAAAGCTTGATAATATCTCTTACAGGAAACACGATACATTACATATTATGTATTCACGTCTATTTGTACACAATACGAAATACTTATGAAAATTCACTCGTTCAAAGTTAAGACAACATTTTTATACAATTAAGTGTTAACAGCTCCTGCAATATATGCTCGGCGGGCGGGCGTCAAAATGCCCGACTCCTTTCTCAACTCGCATATTTCAGTGTGGGAGCCCCTAACCGCGTTTACTTAATCTTTTGTACTACACGAGTGTTTAGCAATCAAGCTTTACCGATTTATTCATTGCAGTTTGTTTTTTGATTATTTTTTATTGAATTTTATGGTAATATTTTTGGTAAACTGTTTTTGTAGACCAAAGAGTGTTAAGGCGGTAAGTCAATTTAATTTTGTTATAATATTATAATTAATATCGAAGATAAGATAAAATTTATGTAACTGTTTATTATGTTTATTATACATTTTAATATCTTTGCGTATACCTACTTCTTTACGCGTTTTTTATAGAGTCTTATTCGGCTTTTTATTATTCTCTGCAAAATACTTTCGATTTTGCCTTTCCGTAGAAACCTATAACAAAGGATTTAAAAACTTAAAAAAAAACTAAAAGAAATTGGTTATGTCCTTCTCCTGCCATGGCATAACCAAGGCAAATAATGATTGCTTTTAATGCATATAGATAATTGCATTCATACGTGATACAGATGCATTGTATGCATTGTCCTTATCAAATAATATAACAATATTACAGCGAGCATTATTCTCTCTGTAATAATGAAGTCATAAATTACATAGTGTCCTCAAATAGTCCCTAAATGTGGTTATCCATTGAACGAGATGTGCTAATTGTCATTTGTGTATGCAACTGTCAAATCGTGGAGTTGTGTTTATTAGATCAATGTGTTTAATTATTAATACTATTTAAGTATAAATAAGTGAGTAGGTTACCTGATTGAACATTAGTCTTCGTTGGTTGACTTATTTTTAAGGTTTTAACTCGAATATTGTACTTATTAAACTCTCAATCACTAAATCAAAACTTTTTCAAAGCAAATAATTTTGTGTTATATTGCTCGATTGTGTGCCAAGTTTAAAATATAATATATTTAATTGATAATCCCAAATAAGATAACATTTTCTACTGTATTCTAATTCTAATTTCTATCTAATTCCTTAATACAATTCTGCTACGATGAATGAACATTTTACATCAAATTAAATAAAATTTAGTACAATATTAGTAACCAATGGCAACCCCGAAGATGCGGCGCGAACTTGCACCCATTGTGGACACGAAACAATGATCTGACTACAGTAATAAGTACACGAGCCAACAACGCTTCCACAATATACACAAAAACTATTACATTTACTGTCAATTTATATATTTGATAATATTAAACTGGAAAATTAGAAATATTTGTTAGAGCTACTGACTATTTTATAAGTCACTATTGTGGTATTGGTAGAGCCAAATCTGTACCTTGTCATGTACTTACTTCAATAAAGATTACAATTAGACTAAAATAACAATATGTTTTTAATTAATTCCATATTTATATATACCACTTTTAGGCGAAACTAGCATGTATATAAATATATAAGAATCCTTCAATTCTTTAAGAGTTATTTTTTCTCTGTAGGTTCTACTGCACCTTATCGCTATAAATTAAACGAAACTATTTTCAATCAAATAATAAACATTATTTGTTTTCAGGCATCCGTTTGCACACACTGTGGAATAACCTCTGAAGACATGCTTCTTATGCAGATTTTACGAGCACCAATATCTGAAGTACTACGAATTGCTTAATTGTATGAACTAGACTGGGACACCACATTTCACTACATTATGTATGGACCACACAAACTGTCGTCTCAGACTGTAATAACGTACTTTACACTCAAGTTATGTATATATGCTACATTGTGAAATTAGTGTGGTCGTATAAATACTTTTTTATACGTAGACGTTTCGTTTTACTTAAGTGTAAATGGAGAAAAAAACAACCAATGAATAAATATATATTTTATTCATTGTAAAACCGAAAATGAGAAGTTTACATCCATGGATGTGGTTTTCACACACCTTCCCCAATACGTATCCGTCCGTAACTATCCGTCTTCTTATAAAAGCTCTTTATAAGAGGTATTTATATCCATACTAATATTATAAATGCGAAATTAACTCTGTCTGTCTGTCTGTTACTCAATCACGCCTAAACTACTGAACCAATTTTCATGAAATTTGGTATAGAGATATTTTGATACCCGAGAAAGGACATAGGCTACTTTTTATCCCGAGAAAATGATGTAATCCCGGAAATCCCACGGGAACGGGAACTATGCGGGTTTTTCGTTGACTGCGCGGGCGAAGCCGCGGGCGGAAAGCTAGTTAATACATAAATGACATTCCACGTGTCGAATATTAATAAAAATATTCTAAGTTAAAGTAACACACAAACAAACAATACATTTCTTCATTCATGATATTTCCTACAGAGGTCCGTGACCCCGCTTTCAATAAAGGGCATATGCATTTCGCATCTGTTTCAGTGATAAATTTTCTTTATAGACAAGTCAGTCTTCTGTGTCCTGTCAAACCAAAACTTTTTTAAGCCTCCACAAACAATCGAACAGTGAACCCCTTGGACCAACGATCATATCACCCACTATACAGTAAGAATCAATTTATATTAATAACAAGATTAAAAACTAACACTGTTATTATACTCCCATTAAACATCGTTCCGAAATAGTCCAGTCAACGCACTAATAACACGCTATTCACATAAATGAACAATGAACACCTCAGTAATGTTTGCTCAACATTAGACAAGATTTATAAGGTCACAAATAGTTAAGTAAAGCTACAATATAGGCTGAATGAGATGTTGTCAGTGCCACATTTAGGCGCCGCCATAAAAGTATTAATTGCACACCGACTAGCACTATTGTTTTGATTACGGTATGCGCTAAATTTGAAGATGAAATGCGTTGCACTTTGGTGTTATGCAGTTTAAAGTCGGGGGCAGTTTTTTTGGATTTGTATTCTATAATAAGTAAGGTAAATTAAATTGTCGCTTAAATTGGGATTGTTTTAATAATTTTACTAGTAATGAATATTTCAATGTTATAATTTGTATTTGTTTCATTAATTATAATAAAATAGGGTAGGCATGACTAAATTTTATTTCAATATTAACAACGAATAATCAGGAAAGTAATAAGAATGATTAATTTTATATTTTACTAGCGACCCGCCCCGGCTTCGCACGGGTGCAATGCTGATACAAAATACACTACAGAAAAACTGTGAACGTTGTACCTATATAAAATTAAAAACATAGCGGCCCGCTCGACTCGCCCGATAGCCGGGCGGCGCGGCCAGCCGGTACCGCCGCAAACGCTACGTCCCGCAATTTTTAAATCTGTAATATCTTCGAAAATATTCACTTAAATCATACGGTGTAAAGGGCCATATAGATCTATATTAAATGAACAATGTATTCAAGGTATTTAATTGGTTAAGGATTAATGCTGTATTGGTTAAAATCGCATCGAAAATTAGCCATTATTTGTCGTAAAAAGTAAATGACAAAAAAAGTTATTGTGGGTTATCCATAAGAGATAGACATATACCATCGCGGACTTTTCTGTAGACCTTTTCAATGTATATAATACTTAGTACATTATTTTGATAAAACTCGTAGGGTTTGCAATGTAAGCGGAAATAATGTAATTTTTTACGACATCACATTAGAAACCTCAAAAATAACAGTACTTCTCCACTATTTAATGGATATTATTATACATATAAACCTTCCTCTTGAATCACTCTATCTATTAAAAAAAAACCGCATCAAAATCCGTTGCGTAGTTTCAAAGATTTAAGCGTACAAAGGGACATAGGGACATAGGGACATAGGGACAGGGAAAGCGACTTTGTTTTATACTATGTAGTGATTATTACTATGTTTCCCTTTTTTAATGTATTTTTTCAAATAAGAAATTATGTGTTTATACCTAATTGATTCAATTTCCAAGACAAACTGAACTATTTGAATTTAATTGTTAATTCGAATTCGAAAGAAAATTCGAAAGCACGTTTCTTTCGATACAATCTTACAACCCAAAATACTCATAAATAAGACATCCGATAGTGATTTATCTGCTGAACCAACATATACTATCATTAGAGCACATAACGATTAATTGGTATAATGCTAAGGCGCGGCGGATGATAATTGCGCACGAATAATATCAACGGATGATTCATCCCCGTCTTGGAGGCTATTTCGCGAATATTTTGCTGATGTCATTTGTGTGTGACACGTGATAATGTGCTATTAAATCTTGGCTGATTGATCTGAAATTTTTGCCTTGATTGTGTTTGATTAAATTTGAAAAAAGCGTGATCATGAATTTTGGAGATTTGTGTTTTGATAGTTGATATTTTTTTTTAAGCTTTAAGCTTGCACTACTAAGATGTTTCGTTGTAATTGTACTACAGTTTTATATTTGGTTTAAGTGATATTATATTTAAATCGGTGATGTAAGATAAGATAAAAAGAAAAGGTTTTTATATAAAAAATTGCATTTTATGATAAACACCTAAAATATAGTAATTAGATTAGATTTTAGAAAACTTTACTTTTCTCCTCTGGGAAGATGTATTATAAATAAGCTGATATATTAGCATGTAAATTGTTGACATACAGTTTAATAAGTAAAAGTGACTCTGTCAAGACTAATTTAGCTGTGACCTGCTATTTTGGGTTCGTCGCCTGGACGAGCATGATTGAATGTATTAAGAAAGTAGGACTGCAGTTAAAAGAAATTAATGTATTTATTAATGGCAAGAGTTTAGCCAATTAAATAATTTTTATTATCATAAATAACAAGTCTAAATTATAGTCGATTTACTGTGTTTAGGACAATAACTTTTTTGTTTGGAAAAATCCTGCAATATCCCATGACATTTGGAGAAAACGTCGCGAAGGTATGCATAAGAATTTGTTGGTTGCACATTATATTAAACTCAAACATTAATTTATATAACATATACTAATCATTTATACTTCTTCTTGAAGCACTTTTGAATTTTCATAACATTAAAGTACCACCGATTCGGAAATCAGTATCTATGGAGAAGAAAAGGCAAGAGACTTTGCTCTTTTAAAAAATATTTCACTGATAAACAAAAAAGCAATGTGGAAATGTAAAGGATACATTGATGATAGATTGAATGTAAGAATAGGTAACATTGTATATTACATACGATAATGTTTATTCCCAACTTTAAACAGTTTTAATAGCCATATTATATCCTGTCCTACGACAAGGTCTATCTCACCACACCTTGATTAATTAAAACTGTTTTGTATAAACGTACACGTAATGACTCCTTATTTAGTAGTAACAAAACGTGATTACATAATAGAAGCTTAGATAAATTATTATCAAGTCTATAGCATTGTGTGGGAGTAATTGTACTGTTTAAATCAACTTGTCGATTCATGTTTAACTGCTATTTATTGGATGTTTATTTTGATGTTAGATTTATCAATTTGTTGTATAGTCACAGTATTCTTAATAGTAACTAACGCTAGTATAGCTGTGACCCGCGGGCAAAACTACGGATATTAAATACCCCGTTACACCCCTTTAGCGGTTGATTTTTTGAAGTAAAAGTAGACTAATATCTTTGACTCTAGGTTTGTCGGCTGGCTGGGATTTCATCTAGGTATATGTTACTATGTATGTGTGAGCTGTGAAAATGTAATAATTAGGTATAATGTAACAAATAACAATACGCTATTGTGAAGTTAATTCGTTCATTCGTTTAGCTTCAGGTTTGGCGCTGTAGTTAGGAACCCTATGTTTAAAGGTGAATATTAGAGCTCTATCCGAAATATTAGGGCCAATATAATATGACAAAATGCATACCTAAAACGTAATGTTTATATTGTATTGTCAATGTTGATATGAGATAAAATATGTTTGGTGTCTATTAATTTAAAAATAACTGGGCATAATTTGAAACTGACTGGCTGAACTGAAATTTGTTTGGGAAATGGATTATTGTCTTAAAAATACCTACCAGGATTTTGTATAAAAACGCAACATAACAGCACAGTAGTTAGTAGTGAAATGCTTCTGAAAAAAGGCTTTCAAAGTTTGTGTCTCGATAATATTATGTGAAAAATTGTGTGGGAATATTTATTTTAGTTCATGACGACAGAGCCTTAAATGAACTTCTTTACAACAAGAAAATGTGTTCATAAATGCATAATAATAATCTTCAAAGAGGAAAGTTAAGATTGTATTTTCTATTTATTGTATAATTAGCCGGAGTTGTAAACACTGAGTGCATCCCTAACTTGCCAACATCAATATTCAACTGGAGCGTTTATTATCATATCTCATTATACGAGTTAGTGCTTGTACAGGCTTGGGTAGAAGCCCCTTCTTAGGTTATGACCTCACAAGTAAGTACTAAATTTCGCTCTTAGATCATCGAGTTATATTAAGCTCTTTGAATGCGCGTTAAGGTCGCTTTTGATTTGGTGATATCCCGATGTAAAGTCGAGATTTAGTTTCGAAATGCAATTTGGAAATGAGATCCGGAGGGTAGCCGTTACCCTTGGGTGGGGGTGGGCGACTTACCACTATTATTTATAAGGGTAGGGTCAGTCGACGGATAGTCGGCTAGCTATTATATTGCCTTGCTGGACGAACCGGTAATGTTAATACGTAGGTTTATTTGTAAATAGCTTTGTATTAATAATTAATTAATCTTCAGTGCTCTGAAAGCAAAGACGAGAGTTGATGCTGTTTCTTGGATTAATTGACGTGTACCGAAGAAGTATAAACAATATAAAATTGTAGCAGACATAACAAATGACCAAGTAATGACTCATAATTTAAGTGTAATCGCAAAAGTAATAAAAAGGCACTACATTATGTATTACTTTGTCTAGTATGTGTAAGAATAGAACAATTAAGTTTAAGTTGCTTTGTTTTAACAATATTAATTTCACGCCTATCTAATTACGGAAGTCAAAACCTCATTAAACTCGTTTCCACTGCTGTACGGCGTACGACGATGGAATAAATAAAGTTTTCGTGTACCTACCAAACTTTAGCGGGTAATCCTCTTTAAAAAAATATTTTTGATGTTTGATGAGGAAAAATAAGCCAGAATGTACTGGTGTATGTTATTTTAGTTAGGTATTTAATAAGTGATTTTCTTATTTATTATTATTAAAAATATTTAAACTTAAAGGTAATGATTTCAATAATAGAAAAATAATATTTCTATTTAATACTTCGTAGACATTTAATTTGGCATTTTATTAACGATAGTAACCAAGATATTATACAATATTGCATCATTTAAAATCATTGATATAGTATGTGTAACCTTTCATGTAAAAAAATAACATTTTTTTATTCTTAATGATCAAAACAATATTTTGGGAGAGTAAGAAGAATTTTCGACGTCTTCGGTGAATCATTTGAGACAGGTACAATGGAAACGTATTCCAGATAGTGTTGGCAAGTTATATCTACTTAACTCGCATGTTTAAAATAAACAAGTGCGCCCCGCGCAATTTACATAAATATATTGCTCTTAACCTTGTACGGTTCTCAATTTAATGGGCCTTAATAGCTTCTTTGTACTATAACTACACTATATGTCTGTTAATTTATTGGTAAGAAAATTATCAAGTTCTTTTTGTATGAATTATATAAACGAGTTTAGTATTTTGATTAAAGTTTTGCATCTGTGTTGAATATTTATGTCATATTCATTAGTGCATAGACACCGTGTATCCATTTTGCACAAAAACAGACAGTGACATTAGGTTTTTGTTAACACGTACTAATACGATCTTGAAGATAAGCAAAGAACACGAATAAATTGTTACAATGTTGTAAAATAGCACGCTTTAATGAGAACTTTAATGAAATAATATTCACGACAAAACATTTACATTATAATAAAATTCATTATAATAATTTATTAATATGTCCTCGTTATTATAATATGACAACTGACAGGATGTTCTTAAGTTTTTACATTTTATAAAAATATCAATGTAAAATTAAACGAGCTAGAAATTATAATATTAGCCGTCAATGTATTAGATAGGTAATTTTTAGGTTTAATGTGAAATCAAAACCGGCTCAGGCAGGCAAAATGTTTTGTCGATAAAGCATAGTTTTGGATTCAAATTTATTCTTATTCTTTATATAAAGTGTTTTTCAATACACAATGCAAAAGTAATGTGTTTGGCTTTCACGCCAACTACTACCCAACACGTACTAAACCAATTTTGTAAAGAGAAGACCTTGGTAAAGGGAGAATGAGCTATCGCTAAATATAGCCTTAAAGAGGTTCATATGAGGCATGATTTTTTTATGAAAACCCACTCACTCGCGTGGGTTTTCTTAAAAACGGCTTCGGTCCGAAAGTAAGTCACAAATCTTAGTTCACTACCCCGAAAGTCACATGATCAATCCTATCACTTGGTAATCTATGGGTTACCCAGTGCAATCGTATCAATGGAATATTGTACCAATACTATAAGTGAAATGTATATTATATTACAGAACTAGCTATGCTCCGCGGTTTCACCCGCATTGCTCCGCTCCTGTTGCCTGTTGGTCTTAGCGTGATGATATACAGCCTATAGCCTTAGTCGATAAATGGGCTATCTAACACTGAAATAATTTTTCAAAGTAGTTCCTGAGATTAGCGCGTTCAAACAAACAAACAATTCTGCTTTATAATATTATTATAAAGTAGAGATATAGATTAAACTTTTTCTGTCATCATAATTGTTTAGAAATTGGCACAGCCCTAAAAGAGGAAAGGCACAGGGTATAACTAGCTTTAACAAAAAGTGATAGTGTAAAATTATCATACATTAATATATGTAGATATAAAATATATATGCTAATTAACACCGGGTATCGTTTGTACCCATATTTGTATAAAAGATACCAGAAGATTCACATATCATTTGCGCCTGTCGTTTGAAATTTATAAGTATGTGTTGTTTATTATCGCATTTATAGAGTATTTATAAAAACATAAAACAGGCTGTTTAGATAATGAAAAAACCAATTTATTTGATATGGCTTGTGTTTGGAATGCGTGTAATATGTTTAGCAGGGAATTCATTACGTTATTATGCTATTCCAATAGAAATACGCGGGCTCTGGTTACAGTTTAATATGCTTTTGGTAAAAAAAATAATGACATAATGTAAATGCTTTGTTTTATTTCAGTTTTAAACGTAAAACTGCCTTTAAATGTCTCATATTGCAAAATTTAATACATTTTTTTAAATTTAATCTTCTACCATACATCATTAGGAATGTTGAAATAAATATAGCATACATTTCATCATGAGAATACTGGTAAAAATAAATAACATGGTAACACCAATCCATTATTACTAATGTTGTCAAGACTATAAGTCGGAATTGAAAAGAGTTGACATTTGTGTAGGTCGATACGTAACGGCAACGATAGTTCCGAAGGGGGTTAATTAATAATAACGGCGTATGGGTGATTAATGAAACTGTACCCTTCCTAATTTATAGTTGGACTTAGCTTCCCACCCCACCGGCCCAAAGCAAACTAAATATCCGATACCTCGCTGCGGTGCGGCCGTGTAAAGTCTTGATACTTGCAATTATGAATTCTGTATGGATGTATTGTTTTTGTGATACTGTTAGATGTTTTTAGAAATAACGAAATAATAAAAAAAAATGTGAACTTATTTCAGTTGTTTCATTTTACAATGAGAAGCATAAGTTTCCTTGATTCACGTACGAAACCATCGCTATAGGTTTCGATTTAAAAATACTTAACTGGACGAAATGAAAGAAGACTAATTTTTGGATTAAATAGTATTGTCCCAAATATTATCCTATTTAGAAAACTATGAATAGGTAGCTCTACATTATTAGCATCGCTATTTTTAACTCTTAGCCCCCAGCGAAAACAATAAGCCTTTCAGAATCTTTCTTTCATACCCTTTTCAAAAATCATTAACTTTACCTACATACATTTTTTTTCAATTTAACCCTTCAAACGCCTTGTTTGCATTTCAGCTGATTGACTTGAAATCATAAATCCCATAATGTACAGTATCAAAATAGTTCGGTCACAGCACATTATTATGAAGACAAGTACGAGCAGTATATTCGGACTTTGAAAATCTAATTACGTAGCCAGTACCCTTACCTCGATCGCTCCTTCGCGCCCCCCCTCCACCGCACTGCCCCCTCCTACCGTTGTATTCCACTTAATAATTTCGGTTAAAACAAACATACAAATATTTATATCGACGGCCAAATTATGGCTTATAATCGGTTATTTGATATTGTATATTTTGTTCTTTATTAATGCAATGATGTGTAACTAGGTTTTTATTTATGATGCTTTTTGTTTGAATTATTTCGTTTAAGCAGACAATTTACTCATTGTAACTCCCGCTGATTCTTTTAAATGAATAAACCAGTTATAGGAACAAACAATAGTTTAAATTAAGTCATTGTAACTGTACCCGACAACAATTTATCATTACACACGATAATCTATGTGTCAATGTAGGCTAGCACAAACCACTAAATAACAAATTCAATTCAACGGTACATTCCAACCCATCATTATTCTATTAAAGAATAATCGTTGGCAGTTAAAAAGTTGAATAAAATCGCAATTAACATCGCAGTTATTAAGTAACACGTAATAAAATTCAATATTCCGATGTTATCGGGGTCGCACGCCGGTCGCAAGCGGAGATGGCCAAGTTTGTCCAAGCGTTCGAATTATACATGGTGTATTAATACACTGTTCAACTCTACTATTGCTAGTGAAGTTTTAATTCGATAACCCGCCGTCTCCCGCCACCCAGCGATAATGTATTTATGGACGATACCGCGTACCTAATGAGCGTTCATACGCCTCTTTATGTGGCCCTGACTTGTAAGGCAGTTAGGAGCTTTTAACGGGCCGGTTATGATCAACTTAACTGGGCCGCAAAGGAAATGTGTCGTATGTATATTCTTGCGTAATATGCTTTGAACATCTTTTGTGGGAACAGATTTTTCTTATCTTCTGTTCACTTTTATACACCGATGATGTTTTTGATATAAAAGTAGTGTTGGTCAAAATAATGCTGTATGTATCCATACAAGTACAACTCATTGAGTATCCCTTACACGAGATAGAACAATTATAAAACACTTTTAAATCAATTATTTAGTAACTAGACCTTGGACTATAAAGTTAACTTGAAAATCAGTTCTCCATCTGGTTCTACGACTAATTTCAGTAAATAGCTCACTACAGTTTCCACAGACTTTGTCTTGTATTATTTATTGTCAAAATTAATAGAAAATAATATAAAGTTATAACAAACAGGACATTTTTCTAAAATGCCCAGTATAAAACTAATAACTTAGATCGATGGTGAGTCATAACCAATCTGAAAAAGGATTAACCCTGGATAGCCTTAAAACAAGACTGAAATAAATTACTATGGCTAAGATTAATAGATGAAGGATGCGCCTGTCTGATTTATCCAATAGACCTCTGAGTAGTTAGTTTATTAAAATATGACTACCTTCTCCTCCTCCTCCTCCTCCTTATCAGCCGTGGGACGTCCACTGCTGGACAAAGGCCTCCCTCAAGGATTTCCAGTACGACCGGTCACCGGCGGTCTGCATCCAGCGGCTCCCTGCTACTCGGACCAGGTCGTCTGTCCATCTTGTGGGAGGTCGTCCCACGCTTCGTCTTCCTGTTCGTGGCCTCCATTCTAGAACCTTTCTGCCCCAACGGCCATCGGTTCTACGGGCTATGTGCCCCGCCCATTGCCATTGCCCATTGACTACCTTCTAAGCTGAATTATTACGTTTGTAGGTTGTGATTGCTACACAGTATATTTCGTACATGTACGTAGGTACGTGATTTTTAAAACCATTTAATAGTATTATGAGTAAATAAGTATTTCCATTATCGTAATGTCTTTACATTTTTTTGTTTCGTTTTTCATGTTTCAAATCAGTATTTTTATTTTAATGCAAGCTCTACCTACATAATTATATTTCAAATCAACTTAAAATATATTTCATACATAAACGTATGAAAACATAAATGTTAATAGTTCTGTTTTTTTCTCTAATAGCATGATTTTCTATAGATATCCAGATCCCATTTCATTTAGAATATTAAATTTCTTAAACCTATAGAGAGTGACAAAAACTCTAAACTTTTTCAAAAATTATTTTACTTGAACTTATATCACAACCATAGTAGTTGACAGATACGTATAGACTAAATTTTAATTATAAGTAATAATGATTAAAGCCATCAGCAGCACGACGCTGACCTCCCTCTCACACCCTTTGGTGCCTTCACTGGGAACTGGGAAAAATGGATATGACACTGCAGAGTCTAAAATTGAATAAGTTTGAACAGTGGTATGAATGTCATATCAAAATATTTTATAGGGCCACAGACTTGAAATAAAAATTAGAGTATATAGTATATTAATGGCTCTACATATTGTTAGAGGTTAACAAATTTATAGGTACTTACCACCGAACTTCTGTCGGTGCAAATCCAGTGATACTCGTAGGGTATATTAAATTGAAACACACATGTACAGAAAACTTTTTATTTAAATAATAATTAAATCCCTTAAATCAACTATGAAAGGCTCTAGGAAAAACAGCCGTTGGAGATTTGGTAAATTCATTGCAAATTGTCTTGCAAACAAAGACTAGGTAATTAAACAAGTTACCGAAAGTACCTGCTTCCAGTTTAACGTGGTCATTAACCAGTTATACCAAAATTACTATAATCGGTGCGTGCGTAGAAAAACACGTGTAGCTCTTACAATTTCACAGCGCATTCCGTGTTAACAAAACGGCATATCCAAAAGTTGATTCCCACATCTCACTTGGCTGTCTCCCTCGGCCTCCTCAGTACGTCTTGAAGCAACTTCCTATAATTAATTACACTCATTATCATTATTGTTCGGAAGGCAGTTTTGCTTCTATAATGAATTGTTCGCCTCCATCATTAATTAGTTTATTATAATAAGGAGCGGAACTCCGTTCGGAGATTAATCAACTTTTATCTGATTGCATTCGCTTTTGAATATTTGCTGGATAAAGGAGTTTCTAATGAATTTCTTTGGCTGTTATTTATAGGATCGCCTTTAATGGGACTGAAAGTGGTCTCAGTTTGAGAC
>CAJQZN010043796.1:0-82550 GCA_907164685.1 Colias eurytheme | reverse complement strand
GTAGATAGAAAGCTATAACTCCAAATGCAAAGTGGTTAGTGGTTAATATAAACAATTGGTTATAAGTCAATTATAGCAACAAAAATACAATGTAAAATTACAATTTTATTCAAATCAGAAATCAGATTATGTATCAAATTTATACAATGTAAATATGGCAATACTTTTAAAAATATGTTTATATATCTAGCATTTCTATACATGCAACATTAATAAATATTACAGACATGCTAATCTCCCGCTAGTTTCGAATACTTACTTCGGTAACTTAGCAAGCAGCTCCGATATCTTGTGTACAAGGAAGTCTCGGTCCGTAATATTACCAAACAGAAAGCTGGTGTGGTACGAGGTGGTGATGAGAATGCTCCCAGACTCTGAACCACCGATCCCACCAGAGTCCGCTTTCTCAACTTGGTATACATTCCGTAGTGGTATCGTTACTCGCACTAAGTTTGATACCTGTTAATGATGTTGTTTTTTTTTATTAATATGTTTTTAATTTGAAACTGATTTTTTATATAATGATAATATGAGCTTTGATATATTAAAAATTATTAACTGTGGTTTAATTGTTTTGAATATTAAAAAATTATATGGTCCTCCATTTATTTTTTATGTAATAGTTTTTTAATTGAATTTTGATGAAACAATATGATCCTTGCTACTTCACCTGGATTTAAAAAGAGATCTTTTACAACAAATCTAAATTTAATAGTCTGGATATATAAACAAAGATTTTATTAATTTCCATTTATGTATACTTTTAAGAACTAATTTCTATAAATTTTATAATATATATATATTTCTTTTCTCTTCTCTATTTTTTTGAAAGATAAATTATATCCACCTGCTTATTAGATATTGTAATCTTTGATATATCATGGAATTAGGTTTTTCTTAGAAGCATAAAGATTGTCGGAGAGATAAAATTAACAAACCGTTAATTATCATTATCAATACTTTATCTCACTTTGGTCAAGATAAACTTTTAAACAATAGAAATAATTCGATCACCCGAAAGACGGGGTTCGGATCCCGCTTCGGGTCAAAGAAAATAAAAGTATTTGAATGCTGTAAAACTCATGAACTAAAGAAGGTTAATAATAAATATCAAATTCAACGTACCCGACTATCGAAGCAAATGAAATTCTGCGACAAGTACAGTCGTCCCCAATTATGACGTTTATTATAAGGAGTCCATAAAGTACACTCTTCTGTCCCATCCAACTTTTCCGTTTGGGGCAATCGGAATCGTAACGTATATAAATTCGATTGCTTCCTTGCATCCAAATCGCGTTTTAAAAATGAAGCTTTCTTTGGTACGTTTTTGCTGAGTTTCGTTAATAATTCCTTGTCTATATTAAAACTGCCAGACTTGTCATCTATTAACCTAAAATAGTACATAATATGTGTTGTAGAAAATGGATACAATGTGCCTTATCAAATGTGTTTATTAGACTCATTTGCATGTTCGGATCGTGATGTATCGATCATTAACGCTAATTGATAGAAATAACAGAAATAAACTCTAATAATGGACAACAATAGAACTGGATATAATAAAATTAAAATAATTTCTTTTTATAATAAATATATTAGTAATTCCCAATTTACGCCTTACGGTCATGCTTATTACAACTCTTTCAATAGTTGATTGTTTGCTACTTTTTTAATCTATTTCATTATTTATGCAAACTGTAAATTACTTATAAGTAATTTGTCAAGTTATTCATTCACACAATACTTGCATTTCGTAGCTAACTTATAAACAGAAATATGATTAAAAAGTAAATAATTTCTTACTGTTTCATCGCAATATTAGCCAATTGTTGCATCAGAGCGAATGTTTCGTTTTTCTTTAAAAACATCGTGAAATGATGCTCTCCATCCCTTGTAACTACTTTTATTGAGTCGGGAAAGAGAAGGCTGTTGGTTTTTGCAAGTTCCGTGACATCCGCCCATCGTATCTTCAAGGTTGTATTCCGACCAAATATGTAAGAATAGAAACACATGTAATGCACTGACAGATACATCCAACCCTGTCTTGGCATTTTTCCTTTCCAATAGCTGAAAGTAAAGATATCAGAATAATTATTGTGTATTTCTAGCATTAACATAAAATTAAGACCAGACATTGTATCTGTTTGCATATACACTTAGGCAAATATCTAATATTGTACACAATAACATTAATGTTCAACATTAACATTACAACATAACATTAATGTTTTTTATTGATGGTAAAATTATTACAAACTAATTTCTAAACTAAGGTTTGTGTGTATTATCAAGTGAATATAAATTCTTTGGAACATTGAAATTCTATGAACCAAACATATAGGTATTAATTTATTCATTAGACGCAACTCATAAAATAATAATAAAAAGAAAGCTGATATTAATGACAGTCATGACATGAATTTAAACAGTTATTGCTTGTGAATCAGAAAGATGATTCATTATATTGAATTATGTTTAGAAAATATATATAAACAATACCCATCTAGTATTACTGCATCATATTAACAGATATAAATAGGATTGTCTAGATACAACACTGACTAAAAATATAGGTAAAAAATAACAAATTTAGTTAAACTTCTCAGCGTTCCAAACATACAAATAATTATAAATAATAATAAGTTTGACTTTAGGGACTTATTTAAAAATTATAATGATTACATTAGACATAGAAAGACGAGTCTACTTTTTATTTAAGACCACATAATAAATGGCAAATTAAATATACCTAATTGTTATTGTTGTCACTACCAACAATATATACATTTTAGAATAACTGTGATTTTTAAGCTAGATAATAACTATGTACATATATTTTATTAATATTTTTTTGTATGTCATAATCTGAAAGTTTTTACTGAATTGTCTTATTATATTATTCAAACATCTGTTAATAATAATCAGTAAAGTGTTAATTAATTTAACTAATTAAGATCTTAAAATATTAACACAATAAATAACAAAATACCTGCAGGAGTAGTAGCACACAAGTTTTTCATCTTTGGGCATTCCAAATCTTTGGTGAAAGTCATAATCCACATTTTTATAGTTAATTGTGTCTTCATCTAAAAATAAATTAGAATTTTTATTCAAATTAGGCGTGATTATGATTTTAAAGGGTATTTGAAAAGTGTTAATTAGTAATTACCTTCAGTAAAATTATCCTGTTCTGTAGCAATTATAGAATTGATTTTACAACAAACAAATTCTGTAACTTCTTCTTCAGTATCAAATGAGTGTAGGGTCGGACAAACATTCTCAAATAACCATTGCCAGTCTTGTTTTATTTCTTGTTCCGTTAATGCTGTTGCTATCACTGGAAATTAAAATATCTCAGTTAGAATACAGTAATATAGTAAAAAATAGCAAATACACACAATACCATATGTATGTATACACATTATAATGCACAGACCAATAGATGAGGATCATAACAAATATTCATATGAGATTATTTGGAATATGTTTTATTTATTTATCAGATCAGCTGTTATTCACATTATATAAAAATTTACTTCTTTACCATAATAAATTTCAGAATTTGGCGTCTGGTGTAATATCCTGTACGGGGCTGGTTTAGTATCTCGTACACTGTCTAATGTACCCACTAGAAGTGAAGATAGGCCTTTGGATTTTCCGTGCCCTTTCCTCCTTTGCAGCACAAAATATAACGATGTCTCATCACAATCCCTAGGAGAGAAAGTATGGTATATAAAGTACGTCTTTTGATCGCAACAAAACAAGGTATTCACAATAAAACGCAAAAGATAAGCTATTTATTTAAACGAAAAGTTAATTACCACAGTGCACTTTTAATAAAAACCTCTTGAGGTTTAACCCACATGTTTACAAGCTCACAATTAAAGGTATATTATAACTGATTTCTTATTTATATGAAGAATCAAACCATCTTCAATCATCACAAGCGTAAAGCATTATTTATATAGAAGTTCAGCAATATAAACATACAGTGAAAGCAAAGATGTAAGAACGAAGCATAGACAATTTTTTCATTCCCTGATGATAGTCTGACATTGACACAATTAGCAAAATAATTGCCTATATTAAAAAATCCATACAAAAGGCCAGCGAAGTTTATAAATGGGTAAAAAAAATACAAAATCGCCTCCCGCTGTCTACAGTATGCTAAGAACCCTATGCAGCTTTTACAACAACTTTAACAAGTGTTTAACAACAAGATTTCTATGGGATTTTTTTTAACGATAAGGGTGCTTTTCCACCAGTGGATCTGTAACGAGCATGGAGCGAAGATGTGTAGCAAGGGATGTGTTTTTGACGTGATAACGTTTTTAAAATCGGTTTAGTCAGGTGACATGTTCAGAAACTTGTGTCACACCAAAACCTCACGAGCGCGATCGCAGGTATGACTGATCTCCCGTCTCATCTCGAGCGCTGCCACCAATAAGACGTTATCACGTAAACATCTCGATCGTAAACCTACCTACTTTACAAACAACCAATTTTTTATAGAAACAATGTGGCGTCGAACTATTAATGAAGCAATATTATTGGTTCTTTACAAACTCATCCCTATTTACACATCCTCGCACATCTCTCGAAGATTTTAGAACCATACTGTTTGTTAAGTATTTGACCAATTTTAAACAGTGTGGGCGCAAATACGAGCGAAAAGCTAATGTACCCGAACTGTATCGGATTAGAGAATCAAATCCTTAATAAAAAAATTAGCCTACGCACAAAATAACATATGTAGCTTACTATTGGTAACAGAATTTTTTATATCAGTTCAGTAGATAAACGTGCTAAATTCACTTACTTTATATAATTACACACGTATAAATTCTTAACCCATTGAGCCCCGAACGGCCCGATCGGTCCACGACACAATAGATTTTCTATTGTGTCTGTGATTCCGGGGCCTGAGTTATTTTAACCTCTTTAAAATATTAAAAGATTAATAAAGATTTATCGTTTGTAATTTTAAATAACGGAATACAAATATTGACAAAATATATGTAATCATAAAAAAAAATGTTGTGTGGTTTTATGAAACCACGGTAAAAGTGAAACTGTTCGAACGGTTCCGAACACTGCTTTGTGTAGCGCATGTCGCGTGATGGTCGGCTGCGACGCGGCTGCCGAGTAGGTATAACCTACTCGGCAGCCGCGATACACGCGACATGCTCTACACAGACCAAAAAGTTTGAGATGATGTAATAAAAGTTTCACTTTAAAAACAAAGTAGGTACATAATATGTACATAGTACATAAACAAAAAGTTAAATTTATGTTTTATTTAATACATGTTAGAGATATTATGTTATTTAAAAGTTTCTAATGGTGCTTTTCCTTTTCAGCATTTCTTCTCTGTATCTCAGCCCAACTCCTTTTATTTTCTTCAGAATTAACAATATCGTGTATATTTGAAATTAAATAAAAGGAAATTACGATGGCAGGAGGATAATACATCCAAATAATATTGTATTTGAGGTAATAAAATATTGGGAATTGAGCTATTTTAGCAGAGAACGTATATGGAAATTTCATGTGTCTTCCTGATTTTCTGAAAACAGTAATTTATTTTATAGGTTTAAATTATGGAGAAAAATAGAAAATAGTTAAATTATATTTATAGCAAGGTAATTATGTATTTTATAAATTTTTATAGAATAGAAAAAATTTGATCACGAGACGGGACTCAAACCCGCATCATTTCGCGCCAAACCGGGGCGGATGCCTAACCAACGCTGTCGGAGAATTTAAATAACTCTCCATAATTAATTATAATTAGGTAGATATGTGAAATAATATTAAATAATGACTCAGTGCGCACACCTTGCGCGGTCGATGGTAGTACCGAGACTATATCATCGAGCTACTGACTCAAGGAATATAAACCATAGCATGGCCCGTAAGCCCATGCATTTCATATCAATTCAATATCGACATTATGTTGTACACAATAGAGTACATTATAATAGGAAGGTATAGCCACATAACAACTACTCTGTTATGATTCTCTCACTAACCAACTCAGCCACTTGTGACCCGCCAGAGCGATTGATTTTCTATTCTTTATAAATTTATAAAAAGCATTTGAATGCCGTAAAACCAAAAATATCAAATTCAAATATTATTTTACCCAGCTATTACTCCACTTCCGCGACATGCATGTTCAACTTTTTCATAAAATGCTCGTAAAATATGTGGAAACATTCTTATCTACACCGGTATCTTTATTTTATGAAAGTTTTGGTCCTTTTCTGTTCTGAATAATTTGACGAGATGTCATAGAGAAGAAAATATTTAGACATTCACAAAATCAACAAAAAGTTTTGAAATGTTGTTCGAAATACATACATCAATTTTATTATTGTAACAAAAAAGTATTTGTTATTTTTTTTTTTTATAAAAAATCATACTTAGTTATCATTATTATAAAATGTTAATGAGTTGAGTGAGTATTATACTTAGATCATTAAGAATGATCTAAGGTATTATACATTTGTTATGGAGTAATGAGAATTTGTCTTAAAAGGAATTTATCTACAAGTATATTGAAGTTTTTTTTCGGTACATAATGATATTAGGATGGTTGATACCCCTATGTTGATACGTGGTTGATACAATAGCTACTGTTTTAATTATTACAAAATTTATAGCAAGTTTTGTATAATATATACTTATAATTTTATCGGAATAGTTTAGTTCCATTCTATTTAGATAGGCAGGATTCAGGAATGAGCGATCTCCACAGAGATGCGTCATGCGGGGAACCCCCAATCATCTCTGTCCGGGTACAACTTTTGGTTGCTATATTTTAGCTACCTAGTAATAGTAACTGTAAATTGATGTGTTTATCTGTGGTGTCTACTGTCTATGTCTTACGTCAATGTCATAATGATTTTTGATTGCAATGCCACCTACTTTAGTGCCTAAATTGTTCTGAATGATCAATTATTCATATTTTCTGTTATTCACTTTATTTTGTCACTGTAATGATCGATCTTTAGTCGTTGCTTGAATAACAAACCTATCGGGACTTTCTACGGTTATTTCCCGTATTGCTAAAATTGTAACTTCTTTGTTTACTATATTAGAAATGAACGACAACGAAAAAGATGAAGCAGCGAATTTGGTACGTTCAATTTAATAATACAAGTGTCGTGAATTGAATAGTAATTGAGTGTTAAAGTGTGATTGTAATTTGCATACATTGAATTCTTTTAGAAAGAGGAGTTTGAATGGGTTCTTCGTGAAGAAGTCCATGCTATATTACATCAGCTTCACACCGTATTAGTGGTAAGTGTGAATACATATTATAATTCATTATCGTCATCTATAGAAGCGGCGAACATTTGTTTCCATATATCTGCAATAATATAATTTTATTTAGTTAATAATACTAGACTACTACTGTTTTAGGAATGTGCCCATAGATTCCCAGTTCCACTATATGGAAATGAGGGCCAGAAACAGGACAAGTTTATTCTGACATCACAACCAGAACAACTGAAATGTATTGTTACACTTACAGGAGACAGTATTACACATGCAGTTAGTATTCAAAGCTTCTTATATTATTTAGAAAGTAAAAATTACAAAACAAAGTGTATTAATTTATTCATGAAAAAATATATAGAAATTCCTGAAATTACCATGTATTACCTGTATAATTAACAAAAATTTAAATTTCGTAGATATATTTTACTTAATCTTACAGTATGACTTATGTACATATATTAATGTTTTATACATTTTATTCCTAGGACATAAGCTTCAAAGTGTTAAGGCAGATGCACACAATATGCCGGACATCTATAAACCAGGATGGGCCATGGAAGTTGCAACAAATACAAGATGCAGCTAATCATTTGCAGCAGGCCATTGGTTATATTGACAATGTAGACAAGCATTATGTGTTCAGGTATAACTTAGTATTATTTTTACTTTAAAAAAAAAGTAACAGTCATGTTTTTGTAATAAATATTAATTAATAAAAAGTAATTGTATTACCAAGGTTACCTTATTCTTCTGAAATATTTTATAAAACAGTAATTACTGCAACCTTGTGATAAGTTTTGTTGTTTAAAGTTATTGTGATAATAGTAACAGTGGCTATAATATAAGCTTAATATTATTTTAGATCATCTGAAGAGGTGCTGCATATTATACAATGCCTCATTGGTTCTTTGCAAAGGGCTCGAACAGCTCTAGTGTTACCTAAAAAGAAAGCAATTGATGAACTTATGAAGAGTAGAAATATGGTGAGATTTTTATTTAGTTATTCAAATGTCAGTTATTCAAAATATAATTTTATGGGGCTAGATGTTAGTATGCTTTTTTATTATGATACACAAATACAATATTGTATCTATTTTATATTATTAAGGGCTGATTTTTCAATCCTTGGTTAAAACTTATTCATCGAATAACATATTAAACTACCATTTCAAAAATGTATTGTAATTGTCTGTATTTTACAGTATACAGGTGACATTTTAATATGCTCGTGTAATACTTTGTGGACGGATAAATTTTAACCAAGGATTGAAAAATCGGCCCTAAGTATAAAAGATATACATAGTTAAAGTATAAATCCAATTGGAAAATATATAATATAGATGGATAATTTCAACACAATATTTTTAAAAAGTGAATGTCTTTTTCTATTAAGAACATTAATATAATTATCCAACAACTTTCCACAAACTAATTTAAAATTAATTACTTTTAGTATTAGTTACATATGAATACTAGCATATTCTTCTATATGTATGTATATCTATCTTTTTATATCTATCCTCGTGATTTAAACTATACACTAAACAGATACATTGAAAGCACATTAAACATCTGTTTACATAACCTCCGCAATGGTGATAAGAATGTTTTAAAGCGTGTGAATGTTCAAATAAAGGTCATGTTCCATTTACGAGAATGTTATAAATATACAGTACATATTGAACTTAAATATTATGGTGTTAGGATTGAAAATCAATATCAGTATTAGTAAATTTTGAATTACTGAAGAATTTTCCATTAGCTCTTGAAAATTTTCATCTAATCAAATAGGTCAAGTTCAAAATGTTTTAAGTATCTAAGATTATGATCTATCTTTGTTTTTATATTTGTGTTATGTATGTTAGGGTAAAAAGTAATCATCAACACCATCGGAAGCATGTCATATTATGCTAAATACTGTTATCTTCTTTATTACTTTTATGTTCGTAGGTTCGAAATTGCCGAAATTTCGGCTTTTTTTAACATGACAATGTAGCGTTGGTACCTGTTTTATATAATTTCATAAAGAATTGGGGACCCTCTCTGTCCAATTTTTCATGACTCATTTTTTATATGTAGGTAATAATACAATCAACTAACATTATATTCCAGAAAGCGCTATCCCCAAACCTTCCCGAGGATCTCGCTATATCCTTCTACATACAAGCACACAAGCTCATATTCGTAGCGTACCAGCTGAGTTCGGTCCACGGTACGATGAGAATCGACTCCTGTCAAGCGGATTGCGCAGTGCCTTGGTTGAGCGATGTGCTCTTTATGTTGACAGCCGCTCTACATATGTGTCAACAGCTTAAAGATAAGGTGCGTGAAATATTTTTTTTTTATAAATGAATATTGTGTAGGTAAAAACCAATTGACTTGATCACGAAAAACGGGCTTTGAGAACTTAACTTTACTTGGATTTAGTTGCTTCTATAAATTTGCTTGCTAATGTATATGTATATGATTTTCTATTATTGTTTGAAGTTAAAAAAGTCTCCAAAAAAATTGCAGTAAATTTTGTGTAATGTAATTTCTTATTGTATAAATTAGTCATCTTGATAATGTTCAACAACTTTGATAAAAACTCATTGCAATCTGATAATTTTTATTCCTGATAGATTGTATTAGGAACTATGAGTCTATGTGTATTTATTGTTTAGATAAGTGAATAAGTTCCTACTAAAAAGAGAGATTATGTTATCTTTATAAGAACTTTCAAAATCACTTAAGAACTGAAAGTACTTGGAAAGAAACATAGCCTATATTTCATTCCAGGCAATTTTCTTGGATAATAACTTCTATTATTTTAAATCCATCCATCCTCATCCTTCCATCCATCTTCATCCTTCATGTCATCATAATATTATACAAAGTTTTTTTTTTCAGCTATGTGTCTTCTCTCAGTACAAAGATTTCACAGTTGGTTCAAGATCTGCTTCTATGATATTAAATTAACGTATCTCTTCTTCAACTAGTTTAGAAAGTTTATGTGACGTCAATAACGCATCCAAGATATGATACGCATTTATATTTTATTTTCCCCAAAAAACATTTATTTTCCCAAAAAATCCATACTTATCTATACTAATATTATAAAGCTGACCAACAGGAGCGGAGCACTGCGGGTAAAACCGTGGGGCACAGCTAGTCTTTAATAAGTTCTTTGTTAACTTATTGCTTAAGGTGTGATTCATATAAGTTTTATAGATAAAGGAAGAGAAGTAGGCAAAAGTGTCCTTCAGTTAGAAAGAGAGAAAAGATCGCGATTTTTTCTTAATAAAAATGACGCTTTCCTGCTTACGGATGGTCCTACTCCATCTATGGTAGGCTTGGGTATAAAATTAATTAACTTTCAGTTCACAATTAAGTGGGTGTCGATATTGACGTCTACGTATTCGTATAGATAATATTTGGGTTAATGCTCAATAAGTCTTGATAGAATTGAAACTTCTAGAATTTTTTATCTGTTGAACATAAAAAAGGGGATTCCAAATTCCAATATTTCGATGAGATCTGTGTGTGTATGGCATTGTGATATTGAGCTTAAAACTGAATAACTCAGTGTGTGAAATGTATGTCAATTCATTGCTATGTTGGAAATTTTCATAACTAAGAAATAACTTAGTTCTGCGATCCTGTGACCTATTATTACTGTCCCTCTAACTCTTTCTTCTTCCATTCAGGCCATTTATTATGGTGACTATTATTCTCAACTAGATAACTCATCTTTTGAATAATATTACCATATTAAATTGACACTTATAGATGTGCCACATAATAGCTGTAGTAAATATACTTATTCTATCAAGACATTAATTGAGCAAACCCAACCATCTCGTGTTTGTCGCGTATTTATTCAATAATTGATAGTTATCGAGTCCATTGTTGATATTCTTGTTGACTATGTTGTAATGTTTGTAATATAATGTACATTTAAAATTATAGTAGTCCACAGACCATGTATTGAACTAGATATTGGCAATGTGACCGTGTCACAAATTAGGAGCAAAGCACTTAATTTATTTCAAAATTCCGTTCGTCTTACAGTTACAGTTACAGGCAGTCTATTATTAGCCTGCTTCGTACTGCAATATTGAACTGATAAAGTCTGAAAACGAGAGTTTATATCCTAAAATGAAAATATTACTTTTAACTTTTTAATTAGTCTATGTCTTTGCTTTATAAAAAGTGTCGCTTTTGCTCCCTCTAGTTTTATATGTGGTCTGTTTATTAGGCACACTAAGGCCACGGGCGTATTACAGTTGTATTTAGGTTTGGTTGCTAGCAGCACTGATATCTGGAAAGTCCAAATAAAATAAAGTCATAGATAAAAAATATATACCTACAGATAAATTATTATGTCGTCATCGATTATGTTTTGGAAAATTTCCAAGTGTATTTGTAAATTTAAGTTGGAAAAGTGTATTCATTTAATGAATGTGTTGATGTATTAGCAAAAGTAATATTAATATTTATAAAAAATAACATATATTATTATATTTTCGCATCTCCTAAATTTATTTTGTTTGTACCAGTTTTTAATTTGATTTTTAGCATAATAAAACGATATTCTTTAGCTATCATTTCGCATAATGCGCCTAAAATGCAACTGGTTCCTAAATAGGTGTTATTGGTACATTGTTTATTGAATCAAATGAATACTGAACATTAGTACCAGCTAGTTTACTTCGATTTATAATTTGTGACCAAATACAGATGGAATTGGCTAACAATGTCAAGTAATTTGTTTAATTTACCTTATATGAGGTCTTGTAAACATACTAAGTATATGGAATTTGGTTGCAAGTATTGTGTAATAATTTGATTCAATGAACAAATTTTCATAAGCCGTAAAGAAACATTTCCTAAACGCGTGCGTATTTATACAGCTGTTACATTATTTGCCCACATGATGCTTTATATATTATAATATTATATTAGTTATAATACGAAGTTTTCGTACAAAATGTATAGTCATAGGTATCACAAATTATTGTATTCTAGGCATTACTTTTAGTATTACTTATAGTAATTTCTCTTATAGATCTTAACTTTGGTTCAGATGGTTAAATATGTTAGCATGGAAGCGAACAAAATAAGATATAAAATAAATATAAGTGTGGAGATAACAGTGCTAGGCTTTGTTGTGAAAACTTGAAGAAAAATAATCTGTAATTATTTAAATGTTATCAGTATGAGTGCCTCTTCTAATCAAACATATGATTTTTATCATTGTTTATTCAGTTTATGATTTTATTTGAATCGAAATAATAAATTGTAAAATTATATAATAGTTAAGTATAAAATGCTTACAATATATTAATGGAAGCAAATTTATTACAAGATCTTGCGACTCCTATATGCAATAATTAAAATAATATAATTACCGGTTGTATGAGGTAACAATATTTGTGAGGACTTTGTGCACTAATAAATGGTTGTCACTTCTTTTCAATAATTTATGCGATCGTTTGATTCAGTGGCATTTCATACATATATTGCTTATTTGCTTTATAAGGATGTAAATTTGGAATTGAAATTTGTATATCAGAACATGATGGAACACTATGCTTTACGATTATTTATTGAATTAAAATGTGTATAAAAACATTATTTAATTTCGATTTTTCTTGGAATAAATATATAAACTGACATAGAAGCGGTCTACGCGAACAAACTAGCAGTTAAAGCCCTTCCGCGTTAGACAAAGATAGAATACACATTTAGGCTATTAGCCAAAAAGAGTTCGTAACCGACGCGACTGCAACCCGGCTAACTAGCTGACTTCAGACGGAACGGCTTTGTACGCGTACGCCGCTTCCACCCCAGTTTATATGTATTCTAAGCGTTTTTTGTGAGAATAAGAAAGAGAAACGTAGTGCTATTAATTTGGGCAGCTTGGAATTGCCCTTCAGAGTTATTTCAGTTTTTACAACAAGAAAACTTGCAATAATAAACAATAAACTTGGTTTGAGTATTCCGTGTTCAAAATAAAATTAAGCATTAGTCTAGTGTTGTAACATAACCGATAATGTTAATGCGGGCCATTTGTTTTAGATATGTTTCCGAGAGTGAAATTTATTGTTTCCATGTTTTGACAATAAAATAATCTAGTATTATTATACTAAGTAGCCTGAAGACTTTGTAACTTATTCATAAACAGTTCTTGTGATCGTGTTGTATGAAAATAAAGAGAAATTCCGTTTTATTTTTTATTTTATTTTCATTCCCTTTAGATACCAGAGATAATATATTTTATCTACTATTCATGTTTTTAAAACTTGATATAAGTACCTTAAAAGGTAGGTTTAGGTATTTGAGGATGCCTTGGTAATTACAATATACTCAAATTGATGCGTTAGGCGTCGCAATATGATATGTGTTACAATTTAAACCAGGTAGCAGTACATAATTTATACTATATATAAGTAGTATATATAAGTAGTATAATAAAGGGGTACAAGGTACAAAGCTTTTAATATACGAGTAAAATGGAGTTGAATTATCCAAGTAAAGTTTTAAGTTTAAACATAGGGAGTAGAAAATTGTGGGTTGTAAAAACGAAAAAATGTTGTGTGGTTTTATGAAACCACGGTAAAAGTGAAACTGTTCGAACGGTTCCGAACACTGCTTTGTGTAGCGCATGTCGCGTGTCGGTCGGCTGCCGAGTAGGTATACCTACTCGGCAGCCGCGATACACGCGACATGCGCTACACAGACCAAAAAGTTTGAGACGATGTAATAAAAGTTTCACTTTAAAAAACAACGAAAAGATTTAACTAAAATTATATTATGTAACCATAAGAATACAATTTCCAACACGATTATACTTTTAAAATATGTTAACAATATACTAATACATTATATACGTACACGTACATATTTGTTATAAATCACATTACAGTTAAATTAAATTGAGATTAAAATAAAATAAAATACCCGAACACAATTTGTGAGCAGTGCAGTGGAAAGGAATGTTTCGTCCGTTGCTGTCATTGTCTATTGGTATATTGGTATACGGTAATTGGTATTTATTGACAATTGACATTTGACAGTGACAGATACTTATTTATTTTTGTGTGGATGGATTTTATTATTTTGTCTATTTTTGTAGTGAAATAATTATGTTTGCTTTGTAATAATATTTATAAATGCATTACCAACTGAATATTCAGAAATGGCGTATAGAATTTTAGCTTGGTTCAGCCTTATATCTGTTATTACAATTGCCTTATTAGGGTTTGGTTTGTACTTAGCTTTACTTACATTTTTTATTTCTTTTATCGCTGGGTAAGTAAATACAATGTAGCCTCAATGATTCATTATCTCATTACCTCGATTTATAGTCTAACAACGGTCATTGCCTTATTTACAGGATCCTCACAATTTTACATTTGAACTTTGACACAAGAAAAATATTCTCTTCTGATATTGATTGTTTGGATGATCCCTTGCAGCAAACAAACTTTTCTATACAGTCACCTAAGGTATGAAATATAACCATTACATTCTCCGAGAAAAAAATTACATTATTTAATTTTTATATGAATTAGCTGTTGTATTTTTATAGATCCTGCAACTTTTTCAAAATGAAACACCACTGCCTAAGTTTGACAGTAGAATAACTGGCAGTGAAACTGTTGATTCATTTCTCAATGAGATTATATCCATAATAATTAATGACTATGTTACACCTTGGTATGAAATGTTAACAGACGACCAAGAGTTCACTAAGCATGCAATCAAACGGATTGTTGTTATGACAAGTGCAAATGTTACAAACAGGTATGAGGAATTTTATTACTTTAAAATGATATCTATTATTACTCTAAAATAATATATTATCTATTTATTTTAATTGTAACAAAATTTGAGAAATCTTACAAACTTTAAAATAATGATTTTTGAAAGTCATGTAATATGATTAACCTAATTCTTCTTTGTACAGAATAAAAATTGTAGACTGGATATATCTGTTGTCTACAAAGTTTCCGGAAGAATTAACAACTCATTTGAAGCTATTCAAACAGTCAAGAGTGAGATTGAAACAGTTACAATTGTTGAGTGCCAAAGAAGTTGCCAATGGGTCATCTAAGTATAGTCCTAAGAAACAAGATGATAAGAGATCACATAGGCGGAACAAGAGTGACACCGATTTATCATGGGCTCCAGGTATATAACACAAATTTTTACATATTACATAATTAAAAACTTGCATCTATGGTCTACTGTTTTTGTAGTTGTGGTATCTTAAAAGATGCCATTTTATATTTCTTTTAAACTGACAAGTGTTGTTTTTTTTCTTATTTCAGATTCACAAACATCTGGAAAGACTAAATTGTATGGCAGTTCTGAAAATATTAGTAGCAATAATTTAAAAGATATATTTTTTGATTTGGAATGTGCAATGGAGAATAAGAAAATATGCAGAGATACATTTTGTATGGATGCAGAGAAAGAATATGGTATATATTTTTTTTAATATTCTAACAAGTTTATAAAGTATTTAGCACGTATTTAGCACACTTTTTATGTAATAAATTGATTTCTACATTTTAGCAAAAGAAGAAAAATCGTAAAAAATTTTAAAGTTGTTATGTGTATGTTGTGTTTTTTTTATCTAAATCAAAGTCAAGTCAATAAGAAGAAAAATTTATCTTCATGTATGAATCTCTAACTTAGTCCTTTTTACAGCATTGTTATGTGAAATATCAGAGGCTATTTTATATTTAGTAGCACCGGAAGAAACATGGAAATGTCATGCATTAAAATTGATTATTATAGAGCTTCTGTCGGCGATTGTTTTAAAGCCTATTATAAATATGTTAAGTGACCCAGATAATATTAATAGAGCTATTATAAGAACAGTGAGTATGTTAGATATGTTTTTAGATGTTTTCATAATAAAGCGGAAAAAAAACTGTTTCAATATTTTTTTCTGGTACATAAATGAGCGACACAAAATGTTTATACGAAATAATAAATTTGTATAGCCTATTTACAAATAACAATATTTTCCCTATTATATGATTGCATTTATAGTAATTTTTTATGATAGAGAAAATATTGGATAAAACAAAAGTCATGATAAACAACAAAAACTAACAAAATTTTATTTTACAGTGTTGCCGCGACTCTTGTCTGTCGTCTGAACTATTTCTATTAGTGATTAGGACTTGTGCTGATGCAGAGGAATTAGATGCCACATTGGAACTTGTACATAAGGATATACAGAAACTTGTGAGTTGTTTTTAATTTTGTATGTTTACTAGTTAATCAGTTATTAGAGTTTTAAAGTGCACATATAATATGCAAAGTTTCCTAAACAAATCCATATTAACCTTTTTTATTTTTTGCTCAGTGCAATACAGTTCAATTCAGTTAATTAAAATCAAAAGATTTTCACAATTTCTAAAAACAAGTTTGTTGAATTATAATTGTGCCAAAAAAAAAGACATTAATGTTTTATCTTGGTGCCTCGTTCTAGCATTCAAAAGATAGCGCTGGCGAATGGGAACTACAGGATAGGCAGAAATTATCTTCACTACAATACCTCGTTAGAATTATACAGGCAAAGCGGGCTACACTTGGTCCACAAGAGGGTAGGTTCGGAAAACAGAAATAATATTACGATTCTTTAAAATAAACATTTGATTAATAGCTGTTATAATTTATGGTGTGAATATTTGTTTTTTTTAATCCAAAAATATCCATCTTAATTGATCTACCCAATACATATAATTTAAAATTATATTAAAATATTTTCATTCAACATTACTTAAATCTACCGCTAGAACTTTTGAAAACAAAAAACCCAAATATTCAACAAAAAATCTTGATAAAAAAAATTAGCTTGTCTTTCACATCAGGTTCTACTAATACGCCAAGAGAAAAAGTATCAGACGAAGTGATGAGATCGTTAAAGTTTCTGCGAGCGACCGCCGCGTGGAGATCTAACGCTCAGTATTTACTCGAAATTGAAATGAATGAAGCCGGTAAGTAAGTTAGTAATATAAAATGTTGACACGTATTGATCAGTTGATAAAAAAAAAATGTGAGGAATGCCGCACAGTTGATAAAAAAAATGTGAGGAATGTCGCACCTAGTTTTACATTTTTTATACATAATTGGTTTCAATCATACTTCTGTCGGAAAATGCATACAATTTTAATTAATTAATTTTACAAAGTACTGTGTTTGTTTATTTAGAATGCAAAGTGTGAAAATGAAATGTTTAAATATCGCACACATGATTTTCTTTTCCTTGATTGAAATTCGTATTTAAATTCTTTATGCCTAGTTTCATAGCTTCTAGATTGTTCTGGTGTGCTTTATGTTATTTAAAATGACCAATAATTATGATATAATACGTAAAAAAGTTTCAAATGCTCGAATCCATCTCTTTAATATTTTTTTCAAACATTCCATAATACTTACTCGATGTTTTCACATACAAACTTACAGACGTACCGCACACATCCAAAGCAGTGATAGACAACCTTCGTTCCTCCGCACTAGAACTATGCGATATGTACTTAGCACCAAACAGACTGCAAGTTATGGGTGTACCTGATAATTGTCACGCGGAAATGGTTAGGAAGATCACCACTGAAGGCGAAGAGTTCACTAATAACCCCCTTTCTTGCTTCGACGACGTGCAAAAGTGCGTGTGCAACGCTTTGGAGGTAAGAAAATAACAAAAAAAAGACAAATCTCGCAAAATAGACTAGACTAGATAGGCGTACCTGATAACTGTTACTCGGAACAAGTTCAAGGGCGGATCCAGCTTTAGTGCCAGGGGGGGGTCACATAGACGTGGTCAATTTTCAAAAGCTATATTTTGGTAATTTAATTGATACGTAGATTTAAAAGAAATGGTCAAGTGCGAGTCGGATTGGCGAACCAAGAGTTCCGTACAAACATTTTTATATGTTTTAATATTAAATTTATGCTTTTTGCGATTTTTTCCTTTATCTGTGCTATAAGACGTAAGTTTCTATTAAATAAAGATTAAATATCAAGATTCTGTGTTCACGGGAAGTACCCTGTAGGTTTTGATTCCTGGCAACACTTTCGAATGTTGATAAAATGTATGTTTTAGCAATTTTTCCTCCATCTGTGCTGACATTGCTTTTAACCAAATTTCAGAACTGTTTTCACAGGAAGTAGTACAATACCTATAGATTTTGATTCCCTTGCGATAATGTCGAATTTTGCGATAATTTACGGCATAAATGGCTGTATCTTTTGATTGCGTTGGCTTATAAGTTTGATTTTTTCACAGATATAAGGAACCGTAGATTTGAGTATTCGGTATAAATTTCAGATTGATACCTCCACGCGTTCCTGAGAAAAAGGGTCTTCACAGGCAGACAAACTTGAAAAATATATATTTTTTGCAATTATTCCTGTATCTGTACTATAAGATGTTGCTTTGTACCGAATTTCAAGATTCTGAGTTTACGGAAAGTACCCTGTAGGTTTTGAGTTTTGATTCCCTTGCGAATGTCGAAATTTGCGAAATTTTTCGGCATTTACGGCTGTATCTTCTGTTTCGACGCAACGAATTTCGATGCAGTTTTTTTAAAGATAGAGTGATTCAAGAGGAATAGTAGGTATATAATTTATAAGGTTTTAGAGAAAGCGGGCGAAGCCGCGGGCGGTAAGCTAGTCTGCGTTATAAGACGTTTGATTGTACTAAATTTCATGACTCTGTGTACTCGGGAACTACCCTGTAGGTTTTGATTTCTTAAGGAGTGTCAAAAAATTTCAGCAATTACAGCTGCATCTTTTGATTGCGTTGGCTAAAACGTTTGAATTGTTCACAGCATCAAGGGACCGTAGACCGTAGGATTTCGACATTAGCAAGGGAATCAATACCTGCAGGGAGCACCCTATCCCGTAAACACAGTCTTGTAATTGAGTAAAAAGTATCGTGTTATAGCACAGATGTAGTAATAACTGCGAAGACCCTAATTATTTAATTAAATTAAATAAAAATATATTTTTATATAATTTTAAACTTACAATCCTTTTACTCATGAACGTCTACATGTATTTAATTGATATTCACATCAGAACTCAGGTCTATATTCTATAATAACTTAAATCTGTTATTTAATTCAAATTCTATGTCAACGCAATCTGAAGAAAAAACAATAATTAGAGCCGCATATTCTGTAATTCGCAACTACTTGCAAGGGAATCATCAATCAAAACCTACAAGTTACTTCCCGTGAACACAGTCTTGAAATTTGGTTAAAAGCAACGACTTAAGCACTTACAAGCACAGATAAAGAAAAAAATCCTTTAAACAAAATTGTAAGATACAACATAATGAAAAAATATGTTTGCTCGGAGTCCTCGGTGCGCGAGTCCGACGCGCACTTGGCCGATTTTTTGTTGTAATTTGACTGTATTTTATAGTGTTCATTTGAAAAAAAATTTTGCTATTTTATGTCTTATCCACGAACTGGGATATTTCGATATTTGAGGTTTTGTGTGAAAAGTGTAACAGCAAAAGTTGTAGAAAAAAAATTAATTATGTACTTACATACAACTTTACCATTACACTTTATTCCGTTTTTTTTTTAATCGAAAAACCTGTTATTTGACCTTAAATTACGACCACAGGTCGACCCTAATAAACTTTTTCTATAATTTTTGTTATATTCTTTTCCGTTACCGTTTGTAATTGATTTCATTGTTCTATATTACTTTTATGTCTCAAAATTCAATAAAACATCATATTGAACAGTATTAATTTGTTAATTTAAAAAGTTAATATTAAATTAGTGGTCCACTTAGGTCGTGGACCTAGCCCAGGGGGGGGTCATGACCCCGTGACCCCCCCCCCTGGATCCGCGCTTGAACAAGTTATTGGTAAGATTTTTATAAATAAAATATAAATGATTCTCGGAAATAGATAAATAATTTTTCAAACTACCCTACTCATAATTTATTAAATACTCAATGTTTTGTTACGCTGAAAACTTTTACGCCATAGGGATGAAATAATAACATTTTTTTCTGCTGTTTAAAAATATAATAATGTTATTTTATAAACTATGACGGTATATTATATTGAGTTAATAAAACAAATTATTTTAGGACGACCCTACATGGCAAGCTGATTTTATGTTATACCCCGAACAAGACGGTTCCGAAAGAAATAGTAGGTCAGTAAAGAATTATTAAAACAATTTTGGATTGTTTACACCTTTTTTTTAATCTACTAATTGACTAATTTGTTTTTAGTGAATTCAAAAAAGACCCAAAAGTCGATGGCAAGAAATACGGAGGTATGGAAAAAGACAATATAATACAAGCCTACATAACCAAGGCATTCATTTGACAAATCAATTATTTCTGTAATCATACGTAATCAGAGTTTTTCGATACGTGCAATTAACAAATTGTATATAAAATATAAATTGTGCGTATCGAAAAATGAATTTATTACAAGAAAATTACAAGAAAAAAAAAGACGTGTGGCACTCGGAGACTGCCGCGGTAAAGCTATTGCATAGCATAAAAAGTATCACCAAAGAGAATACAAATACTATGGTATCACCGCTTTGCCAGTCGGAGTGGGGGGTGTTAGGTTATTTTCGTTACGGAATTTCTGGATTCGATCTCCACGCTCAAGGCCCGCGATAGAAGCTATGCAATAGCTTAAAAAATACGTTCATATTGAAGCAAATGACACATTCATTAAATAATATTATTTTATTACTAAAGAATTTAATGATTTGTCGAGCGAATGCCACAATTAACACAAATGCTTACAGAGAGATGCAAGAGACTAATGAAGACGTGTATCCATCAGTTGCCAAAGCTTTTCCAAAAGTCCAAATATAAATACGAATCTCCCACAAAATCCTTTACTTTTCCCCGCTCCTTTACTCGAAGGGTCCCAACTTACAAGAATCATACTATCCCTAAATGTGCTAACGGTATTATTTTGTTAGTCTAATATTTGCATGTGTATTTACTTTTTTATATACGTACATATTTTTTATGCAGCAGCAGTCTTTATAGTTTCTCTGAATAAAGCGGTATCTATTTATGTATAACATGCATTTTTTAGCTTTTAAACGTGGGTAGAGATGTTACAACGCTTGTTTTATATTATTTTTAGTTAAGTAAATATTTTATCGTCGTTTATAAATTTCTACATTACACTGCATAACATTTCTACCTTTAGCAAATTTAAATTGGTTTTTATTAGTTGCTTTTTTAATAGACAGAATATAAAAAGCAATTATAGATTGAAATGTAGTATATTTACTGCGTTTATTTGTATAGTAGTCGAATCGTAGTTGTAGTGAATGCCTCATATCAAACATTACACTCATACATTTAAATCGATTCGTTTTTTTTAGTTTTTTTTCCCATTAATACCATGTAAAGTGAACATTTTCCAGGTGATGTGGTATTGCCCGTACCTGGCACGAGGCATAACAGATCGCGGTCAGACATTGTAGGCAATTTTGCTCAGAAAATGCTCAGCGAGAGCGTAGGTTAGTAATGTGGATAATGCTAGTTTTGCCCATATTGTATATACCATTGATAGAGTTAAAGTTTTTTCGGGAACAGGGAGTAAAATGGATGGATGCGTTGTTTTCTAGCAGGACAAATATTATCTGGCGGTTGTCCCCTATATTATAATATGTAATCGAAAATAAATACAGATTAACTCTTATTAAGTAATTTTCCGAAGTAAATAACTTTAACGTGGGATCATATTATCTGCAATTAAATTTCGACTAAAACTTTATGTAAATGATTGAATCATGCTTTGTGTTAACTTTTGGATAAAATTGATACTTTGTTAATATATTGTGTAATAATTTGATCTGTATGTATGTAATTGTAGTGTTTCAATATATTTACAGGATCGTCAAATCTGTCCGTAGCAAATTCAAACAATTTGTCTCTTTCCCACACTGAGATTAGTGGTAGAGCGAAAAACTATCTGTCTCCCTTATCGGCGTATATCATAGAAACAGGTAAAAAATAACATTTAATGTACATGTTTAAATACAGAAAAAAAAATATTTTGACCTATTTTTTGCTTTTATTATCTATTTTTGAATGCTGAAACGACGACTCTAGAAAAATAAATCGCAATAACTACCAATTTTTTTTTAATTTTCCTTTTTGGGGAATTCAGGAAAAGGTTTGTAATTTTTGAAGTGTTCATGAATACAACGACTTTGACTTTTATTATAATTTGTAATTTCTATTTAGCGTTAGTACAAGATAAGGGCAAGTCGTTTGGAATCTACGCGATAGCAGTGACGAGAGCGTCGGATAACGAAGTTTGGCATATTTATAGGCGGTACAGTGATTTCTATGAACTACATTCGGCTATCAAAGATAAGGTAAACTAGTCAACTTAATAGTTAATAGTAAAAGAGCACTCGATTCAGCTTTATCATCCAATATTATGCGAATATTTCTTCTATTTTCTCTCATTAAATTTTGAATGTGATTGATGAAGTGAGGATTGATAAAGTTTGTGGCAATTTCTATTCAATAAATAAATCTAGCCTGCCTTTACTTCGAAATATTCCCCAGATATAAGCTGTTGAAATTTTTTAAATTATAAACTATTGAAAAGTCATTGCTGAATTTTTTATACTATGTAATTATGTATTGCCAAAAGCAAACTTACAAACTGCTACTACTAGTCTATCAATTTCCCTGCACAGAATAATTTTCTATTAAGTTCCACTTATTTCCAGTGGCCCGAACTAGCAAGTCTGCCGTTTCCCGCCAAGAAAACATTTCAAAATACATCCCGTTCAGTACTAGAGAATCGCAAACGAATGCTCAACAGTTATTTGCAAAGTTTGACCAGTATTTCACGAGATGCAAGATACATGGCATTATTGTCTTCGGATTATCTGGGCGGGTTCTTGAGTCCAGAGATACAGACGGAAAGACATGGAAACACGGTGAGTTTTTAATCTGTGGTAGTTATAAAAGGCTATGCCTTTTAGAAATGGTTTAGGTTTATAGGAAAAACAAAACGAAGAACCATTCATAACGTGTTGTAGCTTGTGGATGTTGATACCGTAGAATCTATGTGAAAGACTTAGAATGTTTTTCAAAGCAAACTTAGCTAATTTTTTCAGCAAATATCAACTAGAAAAAAGATCGAAACAACATAGCTATTCTGGGGTTTATAATGTGAAAATTATTATAAGATAATAAGATTTCTGTCTCTCAAAGTTGTCATGGTTACGTCGCCGGCTGCATATCCATGCATTGGAAATGTCCAAAGTAGCGACGTTGCCAAACCGTCGCCAATTTAGTTAGGTACCATATGCTTCAATATTAATTGCTTCTATACGACGGCCGGCAACGTCGCCATGGCGTCCTACTGAGCTTATTATACATTATGTATAAGATAGACCAGTATTAAGTAAATGTATAGTATCTGTAGTAAATATATGTTTATTTACAGATTGACGCCCTATTGGTGAATTCTATAAAGGCTGGTATGAGGACACTCAAGAGCATGCCCGATCAGTTTGCTAATACAGTCGATGGAGTTATGGATGGTAAGATATAAAAAAATATTTAAATTTGGGAGTAATGTGGAAATAATTGTTTTAAATATGATTTTTTATTTAAATGGTATCTTTTACAGGAATATCAAAAGTGTTTCAAGGCAAGAGCGGCGAGAATTATTATGACGCTATCAAACGGGACACAAATTCTGAAGGACAAGACGTGAGAACATAATCTTTTCAAATTTAATCAACACCTCGTTTCTCGTTTTCCATTAATTATTATTTTAGCCGTGTCTAAAAATTACTTCAAATATTGAAACACTAGCTTTCCGCCCGCGGCTTCGCCCGCGTTTTCAAAGAAAAACCCGCATAGTTCCCGTTCACGTGGGATTTCCGGGATAAAACCTATCCTATGTGTTAATCCACGCTGCCCTCTATATGTGTGCTAAATTTCATTGTAATCGGTTCTGTAGTATTTGCGTGAAAGAGTAACAAACATCCATACATCCATACTTACAAACTTTCGCCTTTATAATAGTAGTAGGATATGACTAAAAGATATTTATTTTAGGATGGAGATGAAAGTGTACCATTGAAGTTATTAGAAGAAGTTTTGGGGATCCGAGGGTTATGGTTGAGGAGAAGATTGTTAGCGCCCGTCAGGACTTTGATAGCTGATCGAGTTAATAGGTGATTACAATGCTTATTTTTTAAATTAATATGATAAAATAATACTCTATTTCACATAGTGCTATCTCACTCCTATCTAACCTCAAAAAGCTCTCAAATTTTTGAAGTGACACTTCTTTAGGCGCGTTGAGAGTAAAATTTCAAGGTCGCGTCCGCGTCTTTGCAATACCGTCACGTCATGGAGTTGGGCGACGATTTTGGTAACTTTGAATCTTGTCAAAGAAGTTTCACTTCTGACACGTAAGCTCGACACATACGCTGTTTTTTTGTATGAAAAGTATTAGAATTACTTTTGCTTGTTCTTTCTAGTTAAACTTACAGTTAAATGAAAATTTACGAGTGTATACATTTTAAATTTTAATATGTATTTAATATGTATTTGTTTATTGCAGGAAAGTATTAGAGTTAGTATCGTCGTTGACGTCGCCACGCAATGTTGTCCAGTATTTGAAATCGTTTAAGTGAGTATAATTTAGGAAAAATATCTATTTATCTTATATTAAAATATTTTAGGGAATCTAGAAGAAGGAAATGTTACAATTTCCAATGTATTAAATAGTTGATACTATGATTTTTACAAGGGAGTCTGAAATAAAAAATCAGTATATCCCGCCCGACGTAGCTAACATGAAAAAATTGTTATTCATGTTTAAAATATTCGATATTTTGAAAATATGTACTTTTTATTATTTACCCAGGCAATGGCTGACGAGTCGTAACAACGGTAACACATCAAGCAGAGATGCAGCGACGCAAGCGCGCACGCGAGTTGCAGCTAAGGTTGCACTATTAGCGGCTGCTTCAGGTAATATTATAATTTTATTTATTAAATAATATCATTAAAAAATAAATCAACATAATAAGTCCAGTAATTGTCTGATATGAAAGTCAATATTTTGCCCTAGAACTTTTGTACCTATATAAAATAACAATAAAAATATGCCCACATAATAATAAGTCCAATTGTCTGATATGAAAGTCAATAATTTTCCCTACATACTCCTCCCTAGTCGAATCCCACTTTAATTGATTCATCAATCTCAAAGATTATTCCGACAATGAAACAAAGTGACAAAAAATAAATCAACACAAATATCCTTTTATGAATAAATGAAATAAATAAATACAAGAAGAAATGTCTATGCACTGTGGTTTAAAATAATGAACATTTTTAAATGACAATTTTAGTGAGGATGCGATTTCTCTTATTTTGCCCGAGTCAATAATAGTTGATATTTTTAAGTGTTGCAATTTAAACCTTTCTTTAAAATACACAATATATTATTTTTCAGATGATCTCAGGCACATTGTAGGCACAGATGCAGCAAGGCGCGGTCTCCTCACAGTTTTCGATTTATTCCAAACACAAGAGATTAATAGGCGGCTTATGTTTGTTTTACTTGAAGGTGAGAAACAATTTGTTAGTAATTTTGTACTTTTATTACAACTAGAAACGGTCGAATTTACACAAAATATAAGAAGAAATCATCAAAAATACACTGTTGAGTTTTCTTATTAAATTGATTACTATAAATTCTCAATTATAAATAAAAGTTATTGTCTACCGTATTTAGTACTGACCGATGTTACTTTTGACGTAAATTATTATGTGAGTGTATTGGAAATTTTTCTTGTGTGAAATACAAATAAATTTGCTTTATAATAAAATAAATAATATTGATTTTTGCTCTTTTACAGTTTCGCTGTGCAACTTATTCCCTGACAACAACATCCCAGAATTATTTAAAAGGTTATATTCTAATTCACCTAGAGTCTCTATACCGAAGAAATCTTTATAAAACGAAATTATTTCTTATTGCATGAAAAATGTATGCAACTTATTACACTAGGCTCTACTCTTTCATTCGTTGGTATGTGATTGTAGTTATGATTTGTCTCGTTCACACTTATGTAAAACATCATAAGAGCGAAAGGGACAAAACAGGTTTATATATCGTTGTTTATAATAATCAATCTATTTAAAATATCCGCAATATTGAATCCGAATAATTACGATTTTTGACCAAAAGTTGTGAGATTTTTCATATATTTTGGCTCGTAAATATATAAGTAGAATATAGAAAACACCATAAAGTAAATTATGGAATAATTCCGCTTTTTTAATATTTATAGCATAGATAGTAAAATATACACTTAATGAGTCATTAGACTAAGTTTGACTCGAATGTTTATTAAGTCCTTATAGCAATAACATTGTGACTTATTTTTGGGAATATATTTCCATTGTAGTAAGGTCCCTTTAATTTATTTGAAAAGAACAAGCGGAAAATATTGTAGAGTTACTTTCACATTTAGTGTAGATTATATCGGTTGTAATTCATTATTAAGTTTTCACTTATTTTTCGTATATTTGCATGTTTCCTATATTTTTAGGATTTTTTATTAATCGCTGCAGAAAACTTATATCGATGAATAAAGATAATGTTATTGGGAGATAATTTAAAGAATTTGAAAGGATTTTTATACAAGTACTTCGCAATAATTTATAACATTTATCCTAAAGGTTTATTCTGTTACCAAGTAGGTAATTCAGAGTAATAATATGTAGTGTCAAATAATTATAAACAAAATTTGTGATAACCGGTACCTAAATATTTTGGTGTATTGTATATTTATTGTATTTTTCATATATATATAGAGACAATTAGAGATTATTTAAAATAATATTTGTATGATATAATGTAATGGCCTTGTTCTTACCGACTTTGTATAAAACTGTCAGATTATAAACATTTTCATATAAAGTATCAGTTTTTCAACATAAATACGATTGTTTTGAAATTGAAGAATAATATTAAATTGTATTTTTGCTTTGGTTATTTCAAAATATCAATTTTTTACAATTAAATAGTAAAATAACGTACGTAATAAATTTGTTAATGTTTTTTTTAAATATATGTAGTATAATCGGATATTTTATATTGTTTTCGGAGAACTGCGGTCTTAGTTTAATTGAAAATTGCTGCCACAATTAAGATAATATGTTAATTTTTATGTTCGTTCCCTTGGATTCTAGAAAATTCGATGGTCGTAACATATTTTGTACATAAAAAGTGATATTGGAGTGAATATGTAAAAATATATAGATATTAAATATTTTCATATATCTAGCATAATATTATGGCCTAATTTGTGAGAGTAATTTGTAAAATGTATTGGTTACATTTTGTATAAAAAGTTATTCTTTATAGTTGACGCTAGTAAATTATTTTTGTATAGTAGCAATGCATTTGACTCGAGTAAAGGTACAAATGAAGAGTGAAAATGTCTGCTTCGATCAAATATAGATCGAACTTATTTATAAATAACTTATTTAAAGTTAAATGTTTAAAAAAACATCTGTTACATTGAAATTAAAGGATAAAGGAGTTTTTTTTAGTTTATAGTTAGAATCTTGCAACTGTTATGTTTTTTTTAAGTTGTGGTATGTCCACATTACAACCCGGTTACAATATCTGTGGACCTGGCTTCGATGACGTCACGTCGCGAACGCAACGAAATTGCTAACCGTAATGACGCGCCGCGGACGAGCGCGGGGAGGTAAAGGGGAACGGGAAGGGGCTCCGCATTCCAGCGAGGTCCACAGATATTGTAACCGAGTTGTAGGTATGTTTTAATATAATCTAGAATAATTTATTTTACCCTCAGTGTATTTTTTTTATAGTTAAAATATCATAAAAAAAGTCTTGGAAATTAAGATATGTATCCACATTCCATTAAAGCGTTGCGTTGTTAATTATTACTATAAATATAAGTTATTAATATTTATTTTCGAATAAAACGTGAGCATGGAAATGGATTTTTATTTTCTTCTATCTACTACAAATGGACTTCATTTCTTGATTACATATCAATGAAAGTTAAGTTTATTAATTATTTAATATTCATGTCTTAGAATAATTTGTGTAATTATTATAATATAATATAAAGTACATGATACTTTTTGCAAGCCTTGATAATTTTCTCCACCCGACGGTATTAAGAGAAACGTAAAAGCGCAAAGATCAACTTTTATCTTATAGAAAGAAATGTGACGATTTTCAATAAAATGAAAAGTTTTTAATATAACGTATTAAAGTACTGCAATTTCTCCATACTTCATGTCTACAACTCAGTTATAATTATTGTAGACATGGCCATGAGTTTTCTGATATTTGAGAGCCACTGTGAAATAAATACATATTATATAGCTGTACAGCTAACTGCTAACGCAGACAAGCATATATACAATATTATACAACACAAAAACTTAAAACGTACCATTCCTTCGGCCTGCGTAAAAATATAAAATCCAATGACGCAACGTTCCCTCATTTCATCAGATGTAATCAACTAATTGGATTGATTAAATCATCTAAAAGAATTTGGTAATTCACTCCGAAAGTGCTTTATGCAGCGAAAGATTGCCAAATGAAGGTAAGTGTGCGAGTTTTGGTTCGTAATGTTTGGTTGTGTGCCAGGCTTGGTCCGCTCTCGGCCAAGCGCTTTACTCGATGTTTTAGTTTTAATAGCTTTTTACACTGGCCTTAATTAAAATTTGTTTATATTTGGAATAAGCAGACAGTAAAGATAATTAGGAAGTTTAATAAATGATTGCAACGGCTAGAGAGGATAGATTTAAAACAAGCGTTTCGTACATTTAAATACTGTGTAAATATGAACTGCTTATTTGGGAATTCTGTAAAACGGAGACGCCCGTTAGATACAAATTGAGAAAATATATATCGTACCTACAGGTATTCTACTAAATATTTCACTTTAATGAACAAATCGACTATAAAACGTAATTAAATTACGGTTTTTCAATGCCCTTACTGAAAGTAAAATATCGAAGGGCATCGCCGTAATTCGCTACAACATCATAAAATTTTTAGTATCTATTCCATTATCCGAGCTGAGTAGGTACAATACGATCTTATTCGGAATGTTATAGTGATTTGAGCGGGTTTGCTGACGCTGTGGTGGACCCCGGCGCTATTGTCCCGTTACTCCGCCCGGATAACCCGAGACACACGTCTGTTTCACTTGATAAATTGGCTGGGAAAATAAAAAACTTGACTTTGTACCTTTCCAAGTCGATCTGATGCGTCGGAAGTGAAAAGGCAAGGTCAGCGTTGCAGTTACATTGTTAGTGGACGTCTTGTGATGTCTGATAGTTATTACGTGTTAGCAAAAGTTTTAAAGGGCTCCGATGTTTTGCTATACTATTTTTTGTGAAATTCATGACAAAACGTCGAATAAAATTCGTGTATAGTTGCGATGTTTTGCCTTTATTTGATTTGCATGGTGTTAATGTTATTTATGTTTATTTTAATGTAGATACTCAGCTACCCATAAAAATGTTAAGAGATACAAACGATTTTTTTAATTTAACAGTTTAATGGGCATCTGATTGATTCAAGGGATAAAAAATGATAATAATAATTTCTATATTTAAAAGCGAAACAGATTTCGAATGAAAATAGACGAGGGAATAAAAGCAAAATACAAAAGGGAAAAATACGAAATTGACGATTGGGTTTGAACTTAAAGGTCCCCAACTAAGTACATTATAAAGAATGCAAAGAAATCTGGGGAAGGTAAACAATTTCACGGCTAGTGGTTCAATTTAATTGGAATTGTCTTTTTTTGGACCGTCGTCAAGTGGCCCGGTGACAGCGAACAAATGATGCATTCGAAGTCCGCGGTAGGGTTTTAGCATTTCTAAACAGCACTCAAACCTGATTCACTACTATTGACATGTCAGCCGAGGGTGAGATAGTGAGTGATAGAGGTACGAGCTACCGATCGTGTTCGAGATGTCAACGCTGGCCGATCGATGTTGGTTTGTGTGGGTGGAGACGTGTACATGGTATTACATGGCTTTACTAGAGATCGCTCGGAATATTATTGATGCGTCGGATATGGCCGAGATTAAATTCAAATTCTAGTACGTGTATAATGGTATAGCGAGGATGTAAAGCTTTTTGTTGGGGAGCTTATAATGTGTATGTCGTATAAAGCGTATAACGTCCCGCAAAAACAAGGGTAAGACGAATCCATAGGACACTGTCCCACAATCCTCTTGATTTTGTGGCCGCTCATTGCCCATTGGATAGTTTCGGGTTGTTTGTTTAGTATTATGTTGAAACAACTCTGTACCAAGTATTATCATTTATTGTTATGTATCTGCCTTTTTGCTGCTATGTTAAATGGAATCTTAATTACTAATACGCATTACATATTATTGTTTCAAAAAAAGATTATGTGAAGCAATAAATTTTAGTCCTAAATATCCTATTCTAAAACATAATTAATTATTTAACATTACATCAATGTAATACCATTAATTAAACGAATTGACTAATATCCGTTATTTTGCAATCACATCCCGAATAAACACAGTTTTGTCACCATAAAATATTTAACTTAAATCCCGACCCTAAAAGACAAAATAATTTCCGCCATTACGTATTTCTGCCTTCGAGTCCTGCGCCAATAAAATATGTAGGTGGCTATTTAGTAGACTATTTACTGTGCGACACTCCATTCCCCGACTCTACTAATGCTCTTAATTATTTTTGCCAGTGTAAGCTGTTTTTCTGACGGGAGAAATGCAATTGCAACATTTTGCATTCCCCCTCCCCGCCGCGGCGTTCATTACGAGCCCGCCTGCCGTCCGCCACGGCTGAGATCTCAGAATAATTAGACTTTAAATCAAGTGTACCAAGGCGGTCAACCGCTCGAATGTGGTATGAATAGTCAATCGTCATTAAATTGTTCAGCTTTGGTAGTCTAATGCGGTCGGGCGTAGCGTGCTCGACTTAAATATAAAAGGGTAGTACTAACGTCTTTTTTACTGAATTCACGGGTTGCTTCAAGCGATTCACGGTATCTTTGTAACCTGCATTTTGTAAATTCCAAATAAAGAAAATCCTATTGACATAGGTTTTAGCACACGTGTAAGATAAATGCACGTTTGAAGCATAATAATTTCGTACGTAAGAATCCTTGTTACGACAAAATTAATAAACGGTAAAGGCTATTTTTGTTCACTTAAAGTCTAAATTCATTATGGCAAATTAAACCACCGCGTAGCACACAAAAGACGCAAATTGAATTAGCCTTTCATGCTTAGCGCTGTTATAATAATAGTGATTGTTATCATAACAATGTTTACTCTGAACTAAAGGCAGTATGTTTCGTTAAAATTAAAACCCGTTTATGTGTACATCAACAATGAAAATTAAATTAATACGGACCACCGATGTTCGCTTCAAATTTAAGCAGTGCAAGATTTAAGCAGCTCGCATTTCGTAGGTAGGTAGGTACGTAATTACGTCGTAGCTCGCTGTGTCGGGCGTATTGTGCAAAATCGCTTACTCGCGGACTCGCGGCTACGATCGCTTCTACTACAGATTCCTCTCATTTAAAACAATGCGTTCCTAATGTTACTAAAACACGCATTGTCAGACCACTCACCTGATTTTATAACAAGACAGCTCGGAAATTCCAGGTCAGGTATCAATAATATTGCTCGCGCGAAGTGCTCTAGATTAGGAACGGGAAATGTCATCTCCTTCGGGAACGCTGTATTGAATTCTAGTAGGTATTTTGTTGGTAATATTTTAAGTTCGCATTTAAAGTTATACCTATTAATATTTTTTAATATGAAAATTGCCTAGGAGTTAGAAAATAAGGATGATTACAATATGCTCGCAGTTTTATTGTTTGAACTGTTCCAATTAGCTGCTTAGGTATTAATAGAGATTTTTCCGCGCTAAATAAGTCATAAAATATCGTGATAACTTTTTTATTTAAGCTTAATATTCGTATTATGAGTCACACCTTTGTTTGAAAATGTTTATTGTTTGTTCCCGTTTCAATCGAGTTTAAAGTGAGTGTGATTCGAGTAGGTGCATGATCGAGTTGCAGCGGTAGGTCGCGCGGTTGCTGAGCCAGCACGTTCGCTGCGCTCGGCTGCTCCCCACTTCCTGTCACCTTTGCTAGACTTTCAGTTGATTTCATCCTTGTACGCAAATGTCATAGTTAATTTTATACGAGTACAACTTTGTGAGTAATCCAGTTTCATTTAGTTTCTCATAGTTGGATGTGGGTCATATAGTGGCATGTAGTTTAGAACTTGTTTTAAGTACTTTTGTGATGAGTTTTCATTTTGTACAATTACACGATTTCACCTACCCAATAGTTACTGCGGAACTATTCAACCGAAAATTAAATTAGTGAGAAATAATATTCATTACGCTTTTATAGGAATGTGTTTTGAAAAGTTGGAAACTGGTTTTCATGTTTTTCCAGCTATATTTAGAGTTACTTAATTATTAGATAATAAATAATATTGGTAGATACGAAAAATATTAATTACAGATTATTTTAAGTTGACTAGGTACTGATGATCCACTTACAATAACTTACACTTTTTCTAGAAAAGTATTTGCTTCAATTTACATGGTGGTAAATAAAACGCCTTCTATTTCTATTTCTATTTCTAATTTGGCTTCAATTAACAAATAACTGAGGAATCACATTTTCGTATGTCCTCAAATCGTATAATAACCGATCGAAACATTCCCCAACAAAGCACACAATCCGCGCACATATTAGCGGAATAGTGTAAATAATCTTCGATTTAATTGAAATAGATTAAAGTAATAATTCATGTTCAACAGACGCCACCGACCGCAATGTTAAACGTTACACAATATAACTGATTAGGCCACAAGATCGCACAATCAAATCTCCCAATGCCCGTTTAATAAGCATACCGCACATGTAATAAATCAACCTGATTTGATTATTTACTGCCGGCTAGCTGCACGTACGTATTTGGTATAGGATTACGTTAGATTTCCTGAATTAGCGTTTACTACAGCGTAGGTGCCGTGCCGTCTTGTTTAGGGTTGAACGGGGATGGTGCTGGTTTTGGGCTTCATTCGTTTTAGTATTACGACAGTTTGGTAGTTTCAACTGTGCATCATATCCAACTTTAATGCAAGTTTGTTAAGAATGACTGTTTAAATCACTCCATAGAATGCTTCGAAACATGAATTTAATATTACCTTTTATAAAACACAAACAAATGATGCTATTAAAAATAATTTCTTATTCCCATAAATAATTAATAACTAAGTACTATAAAACCGCACGATAAATCCGCAATAAACGTATTTAAAATACCAAAACGAAAACCGAACATTTTAAAGCCTTTCATTATAAATGTCGTTAAATAAATTGCATGTAACATTCAATCAACAGAATTGATTGGCAACGATTGTGCTTGAAACCAAGTTTATGAGGATACCAGCACTTAATTCAGAAACGCAATATGTTCAGCCCTAGCGCAGAACGTTGAATTCGCCCTAAATTCATATGATGATCCTTAGTCGGCAGCGAATGTCTGTGGCTATAACTTGCCAGGGTTGCCAGTTAATTATAATCAAGTACTCGGCCAATTTGACTGGCTTGCAGTTGCCACTGTTTACGGCAAAAGCTCAACTATCGAGAGCCAAACGGATTCTCAATGCTTGGATTGTAAGAGGACGGGGTATTGCTTATGTTAATATATTTAGTAGATTTGGAAATACTGAAATTGTTAGTATTTGCAACATCTATGTAAACAGTAAAGGCTCTTTTTTAGGAAGTGTTTCATTGTAAGCTTTATTCTCTAATCATCGTATCTTAAATCCAAGAAAACGAAGTCAGAAGTAGTATTATTTTAAAATTCAATTCTTACATAAACATGTATTTCAGTAAAACGTACTAGTCCAGACTTCTAAAAGAATTAGAGCAATGCAAATAGAATAAACGTTCCAAACATCTACATAAATACACAGTAAGTCTCTGAAATCAGCGTTATTTTGCATCGCACCTGGAATTTTACAAATCAAATAAAAACACCGGTCTGTTTGACAGTGGATTTTAGTGAAAAACTAAAATCAACTATTTTCGCTCTTATCGCCGCCGGTCATTCGTCGGATTTAAGCTCTGCCTGACACTATTAAGTACCTGCCGGAATTCCCAGTTGTCCGCATAGGTGCTTCTGAAATTCACTTGTTTTATATAACCTCCAAACTAAATCGCTTTACTGGATTATTTTGGAAAATAGAAAGATTTCAAAGAATACTTTGCGATTTTTTGGCGCGTTTACGGTTTGTATTTTTATTTCTCGCAGGACTGAAACTGCGCGTTTTGTTGGCTGTATCCGTGTAGGATTTTAATCTTTATGCAGTCAACGTTTGTGTCATTTTTGAGTGTATGCACGGGAGGATTCGTTATATCTTAGTTATTCGTTATTTTTAATTTCGTTTGGTATAACTCTATATTATAGTTTTAACTTTTATGTTATGATCAAAGCTTTTTCCACATTTTGTGGTAGGTTTCGTGTTGTAGTAAATATTTTTTTATCTTTATAGAAAAAGCTTCTAAATGAACGTTTGACGTTTGAACGAGAATGTTCTCCATAAAAAAGGATGAAATAAATAAAAATTATACAACACATTTTAATGAAAATACGTAAACCCCATAGGCTTTCAAACTCCCGTATTCAATCATAAAGTAATTTGTTGAATAAGCAACATATTATAATAACTTTACGCCATTATTAATATGCTAAATGATGACTCTTCTGGGACCTGTCATAGGTGTCATTTCAATTGTACATTCCCAGTTTGGGCAGATTTATAAAGTATCAGCTCTACGCAACGGAGTAATTTGATTTTGTTTTTGTATTCAAGCAAATATATGCCGTAATTCTGAACCATAAGTAGTAGTATCGTTCGTTCTATATTTGTGAGTTTTAGTTAACGGTTCACTGTATTCACCTAGATATGGTACGCGTATTTGATAATGGATGGTTTGAAGCCTATTACAAAAGCTCTAGGGAAAAGTCTTGTCGAAATATAACGATTTCGTAGAGTTAGGTACATACGCATGTGTATAACTAGTATCAAATTCTTTCCATGTACAGTGATATTGGGTAGAGAATTATACTAAAGAATTAATAAAACGTGATAAAGATATTTACTCTTTATGCGCCATAAAAGGCAAGGAGTAGGTATATTAAATGTTAATATCCACTGACCTCCATGCACTGATTAGATACTAGGCTCCATGCCCGAAATCTCTTGCGTCTAAACACAATTAAAATATAAAGAACTAGCTTTCCGCCCGCAGCTTCACCCGCGCAGTCAAAGAAAAACCCGCATAGTTCGCGTTCCCGTGGGATTTCCGGGATAAAACCTATCCTATTTCCCGGGATAAAAAGTAGCCTATGTCCTTTCTCGGGTATCAAAATATCTCTATACCAAATTTCATGCAAATTGGTTCAGTAGTTAAGGCGTGATTGATTAACAGACAGACAGACAGAGTTACTTTCGCATTTATAATATTAGTATGGATTAGAACTATTAGCTTATTTGCCACTTTATTATTATTTATGCACAAATACTATGTATATTCAATCGTTAAATACAACAATAAACTTTTATACTCATCGAAATCTAACTCACGCTTTGATTAGTTTATAAGTTCGAGATCCAATTTCATCAAGAAATAGCTATACAAAGTATGTGAGAAATCTATTTCACACTCTCGTAGAGTATCGCATACATAGGACATCGGAACCAATTTAATGAAATGCAGTGTTACATGCATATGCAATCGGATAAACCTGCATGTTCCAAATAATAGATAAAGTGGTGAAACTATTCTTACTCAATACAATTTTGGTTTGTTTTATTCAAAACGTTTGTATTTATTCTGCGTTTAAATATTTATTTATGGATAAATTATTTACAAACTTGTAATTACAATACACATATCGATTGCCCATTGATATATATTATTTGATTGGTTTTAGTATATAAAGAGTTGAAGCATTGCCAATAAATAATAAAATATCAACCTTAATAAATACAAAAGCCAAAACAAAAAACAAATAAGACTTCGCAACCTATAAATGTGCCAAAACCTTAAAGTATGGTGGTCAATCCCAACGCATTACGAAAACATCAAAGTAATAAAACCGGCCAAGTGCGAGTCGGGCTCGCGCACAAAGGGTTCCGTAGCAGCAAATATAATAAATTACAGTTAAATCAACCTATCTCAAAAACTATAAGAGATACTTTGATCAAACCAAAAATCGTTGAAAGAGTTAATTAGCATGCATCACCTCTATTTTTTTTAGAATTTTATACCCCGTAGTTATAAAAATAGAGGGGGGGGACATACTTTTTACGACTTTGAGAGCTGATATCTCAAAAACCGTTCACTTTAAGAAAAATGTTTTTTAGAAAACTTTATATCATTTTAAAAGACCTTTCCATTGATACCCCACACGGGTATGTACATCGAAAAAAAAAATTTCATCCCTCAGTTACATGTATGGGGGGCCCCACCCCCAATTCTTTTTTTTACTATTTAGTGTCATATTTTTGTAGCGGTTCATACAACACATATTCCCATCAAATTTCATCACTGTAGTACTTATAGTTTCCGAGTAAATCGGCTGTGACAGACGGACAGACGGACAGACGGACATGACGAAACTATAAGGGTTCCGTTTTTGCCATTTTGGCTACGGAACCCTAAAAACGTGTTCGACCCGTGATGCCATACAAGATCTCCAAAGGTTTGGCTGAATCCCATGAATTTAAATCACCACAAATGAAACACTGCTAACTATTGTACAAATAGTTCTTTAACTTATGTTTATACAATTGTGAAATAGTCTTACAAGCGCTTGTAATCAATTTGTCTCCTTAGTGTTCCCAAATTGTACAAGAAAATTTATTTGCTAGTTATATAGTTTTAAAATAAAAGCAGCGATAATAAGAAAATAATCCAGAGAAAAGATAAAATCTTACGATAGACGTGCACTTGAATGTAGTATAACATAATTATGCTAAAGTGGGTGGAAAATAATTTGACCTATTTACTGATTTATATAAAATCTTCTTTGCGAGATCTCGGGACGAAGGCCTCTTACGTTTTGCGTAGGTGTTTGATTTCATGTTACATTTTATCCTAAAGCTTTTAAATTTTATATTGTTCCTCATAAATACGTCGGTTGTTCGGCATTCCGTAAATACGTAGGCGTTAAATGTCAACTCCAGGAAAAAGAAATAAAAGAAAGATAATTGCAGGTAATATTTGCTCTTTTTATGAAGGTTTTAAGGACTTAAATGGCACTCGGGGTTAAATGCGTACAAGTATGCACTATAATAATGCCAGTTGTACACGTAAAACATAAGAGAAAAAATGCAATGCTCTAGCTCTTGAGTTGTATACTGTAGAGATTTGCCTTGTTATCGTATAGCTCATAAATACTTGGTATGTACATGCATTTTAAATAGAACATTATAAAAAAAATATTTTTAACTTTACATGACATTTTAGAGTTATTAATTTTATTACGAAAGTAAGGACAGTTTGAATTGGTTTTATACAAAAAAAAACCGCCTTAATAATATATCTACATTAAGAATTAACTTCAGGAAAAATACGAATAACACATTGTAGCGCAATTCTACCCCCCTAACTATGTAGCGATATAAAATATTGTTTCAGATTTTCCCTCTAACGGAAAGTTCAAATAGTTTGTTTACGCAAAGGCCTTGATAAGTTGTGGAATCAATATTACAATAGTAAAGCATGTGTTTGCCTCGCGCCTTAGAAATTCTTCGGCAAGTTGGTGGGAAATTTTGAAAAATATGATATAAGGGGAGCTAGAGGGCGGAAGGTCGGCAACAACTTGGAAGAGGAATCGCTCCCTGGAGGGCTATGATGAATCTTTCACACGCTTTATCGCTTTGCATCGAATCGAACCTTTGGGCGGTCTTTAGCCATCTTTTGCACTACACAATTTATGACTTTTATCGACAAATGAATTACGCTTATAGCATTGTTAAACAGTTTGATAAAATTGCGGTGCCATTTCGTGGTATTTTATTCCTGTATTCGATTCTTATTTAAACGTTAAATATAAATATTGTTTAAATGGTCATCCCACGCCGTTATAAGGCTTTCATTTGTATAAAATTTGTGATATTAATATTTAAAGATGTATTTCATAAATGGATTCTTCTTCACAAAAATGCTGATATTTTTTATATTTATTGTTAGCTATATACACAGACATTGGCTATATATTTTCACGCACTTTTTCGATCTAAGTACCTACTCATATAATCTCCATTCCATTAAAGCCCATCGTCAATAACGCCAAGCATTTCAATTACAATACGCACTCCGAATTTCTGTTTTATGTTCGAGTTTACAAAACAAAGCGTCAACGAAGAGAATAAGTTAATTCCGATGGAGGACACTTAAAAAAGAATGACTTAAAGATAGACGATTGTTACGACCCTCTCGAGATGTGCAGACGCCGTGAAAATCTGTGAAATAATACCCCGCCGTTGGTTAATCCTGCTCCTAGCTGATGATACAATAAAATAAATGCGCTGCGACTAAACTACAAATTACTACAGACCTTGTACGGCTTAAAATAATTAAGATTCTTTGTCCGACGAGACGGCAGTTTAAACTTCGCTGCATATAGCCTGCACTCTTGTTGAGGGGATGGATTAATATCTTCTCATAATTTATTTAGTCTTAGCTCTTTGCTTCGAGCGACATTGCTTTGAAACATATCTATTATTGCTTTCTTTGAGCAAATTAAACATAGACGTCCTTTACACGGCTCTTGTAATTTCCTATTATTAATTAAAAATGGTATGGTGCAGCAATCGCGTATCTCTGTAATGACATTAACAGAATACCACTTCAAAGTGTAATGCAAAAAGATTTTCTTATAAAAATACAGCGGTGTTTATTTTATAACATTTTTATCACTTTATGCGGGTGACATTGAAAAATCTGAGCCACATTAAAAGTCTACGTGAATATTCTTTTCACTATAAAATGAAGGCGTAGAATTTTTAGAGAGAATATTGTGTCACCATTTTCTTTTCTATTTCGCTAAAAGAAGTCGAGCGGAATTTGCAGTAGGTAAGTCTGAGAGGTGCTAGAGGCGTTGAGAGGCCGCGGGTGTGCAAACTATGTGTTTGTTCCCGCGCGCTGTTTATCTCTACCTAGATAATTTAACATGTTACACAACATTCATACAAATGCAGAAGCTCATTTCATATTTTTGTGCGCTATTTCAGATGACGTTAGTTATTATCCTGTTTAATGAACTATGGAAGTTCATAGTTCAATGTACCAGGAAATCATGATACCCGGAGCTGCGTTTATATATCAACATTCCAAGAATTAACTTCTATGTATCTTATAATATGTGTATGTTTTCATTTATTTTATCTCTATTTACCTATAGTTAATTCGATATACAATATACCTATACCATTTCTAAGAATTGTTGTACGAAAATTTCAACAATTAGTTACCGGAAGCAAATCAATGTTTATCTTCGATACGATGATTTCAGAATACCTATACATATAAATTTAAAATATTCCCTACTCTTTTACAAAACACGAATAAAATAGTTAAAATGTAGAAATGCTGAACAATAATTCAGTCGGTGTAACCGTAATCAACGTAAATAAGAGAAATTTTGTACCGGCAATATCTTTAACTCGAGACGCCACGCTGTAGGACTTATAAAAAATCTGCAAGCGTAACTTTTACATTAAAAGTCGCGAGTTTTACCGGAGTTGTGCGAAAGGTTCTAGTTGTAACTTAATATGCCTCCAATTCATCGAGTTTATTGCCGATGGAAATTCTCAATTCCATTTGATTTCTGTTTTACAATTTTGTTTAGAATTAGAATGAATATTTGCTTTTCAGCTAGGTATTTTTATTGTTTACGTTTTAGCTCCGACCGTTTTTTGTGTACGAAAACGTAACCGGAGGAGGATAAAAAGTTTAGCTTCGCTATTTCGCTAGTAAAACACTTAACGAACACAAAATTACATAATATTTGTCAAATCTAACCACACTTAGTCGGGACTAAACTGTCCTTTCACGCGATATGGATTTATGTGATGTTAGCAAGGATGAGTAAGGATGACAAGTGTCGTGTAACCAACACGCTCGATTCACTCCGTCCTAAAAACGTGATTGTACAAAGAAAACGCGCGAGGGCGGTGCGAGGTCACGCCGACCGCAAGAGCCCTTGCCTTTGTTCAAGCTCCAACAATGCCGAGTACCCTCCATTCTATACTTCCCCGATGCTACGATGTTTCAACCGCGGATTAGGCTTTGAAAATAATTACTACAGCGAGCATTGAAACGTCTTATAGCCCGTATAATTTTTTGGCAAGGCGTATTAATGTAAGGACGCCGGGAGCCAAATTGCATAGATTATCGTCGATTGTGGATTTATTGGTGGCGACATTTGTATGTATTTAACCGTGATTTGGCTAAGTTTCTCGACTTTCGATATTAGCTTCTTTGACTAGCGATATTATGTTCGACCGATAATAGGAGCCTTATTTATTGCTTTAATTCATATAGTGCTTTGATTACTATGAAATGTGGTTTGGTAGATATTCGTAACGCATCTCATTTATTCAAGGAAATGTATCTTGATTTGTATCAAGATCATTCAAACGAGTTTTTGGACATTTGGCAATATAGTTTTATCTAAGGTTTTATCATAATTGTGTGTAAAAAGCTTATAAATAGGGCGTCATAGAGTTTAGTAAGACAGAGAGTATTTATTGTAAATCTTTTTCTGAATATTAATATATTATATCATTCGTATTCATTTATCATTGAAATAAACCTTAATCATTTAAAATGCTTAGTCTTAATTTAATTTCCGTGTGAACTAAATAGCATTAGTTCACACGGAAATTAAATCGTTTTTGTTCTCTACAATATATTTGTATAAAAATTTTACAGTCAAAATTCATGTATATCTCTGCTACAAGGCTCACTGTCCTAACTTGAAAAAAATGGCGGTGCTTTATAATCCACTGTTTGACAATGATGCTGACGAATGAGCTCGATAACAAAACAAATTGCAATAACGACAGTGAATTTTTTATTTACTTTTCAATGGATTCATAGTTTATTCTTTGCAAACAGAAAAAAAGGTACGATCCAGTAATCAAGTTAATGGTTGAAAATATTTTTTGAAAGCTTTAAATTATTTAAATTATATAAATCGTATAAAAAATTGATTATTTAAAAGCACTGTTTATTAGATATAATATACATTTTATATTAGAATTGGAATAATATTCAATCACATGTATTTTGTTATTCAAACTATAGCTGGCGAACTGGTGGAGGAAGCTACAATAATTTTATCCATCATTATGTGAACAATGAACATGCTTACTTAGTACTTACGGAACTAAGCATTATGCTAATCGAAAATCTTAATACATACTTTTTTATGTTTAGTACAAATATGAAACGTGCGCGTTCATTAAAAATTTCTCCTTTTGATCATATCCTACTAGTCCTTTATTATTGTATTTTCTTCTTCTTTATCGATAATTCCAGGAACTGTGTTCGGGTCTTTGAAAGTAAAAAGGTCTACTTTATAAAATTATGATTGAAAAGATTCTCTGAATTTTATATATGCATAACATATAGGTTGGAAATGAGCTGAAGCTTAGAAAGGCTGTATACCACCATTGTAAAAGGCGTGCGAAGCTGTGAACTATATATTATTAGTGTAGAATACAATATACGGGAAAGGAAATAGGTAGTATATTCGTTAAATATAGATCCAAACAGATTTTCTACATTATAAAGACAATTTGCTGGTCCACATACCTATGACTCAATAAATTTTTACATTTGAATAGTACAAAAATTGCGACTATGAACTATCCTTGTGTCATCTTTAGTTCTATACATACATACAGCATATAAAAAACTAATCCGTACTCTTTAGCAACACTTAAAAATGCTACATTTAAACTTTGACTCCACCTTACACTGAAACAGTGGAGCAAGCCACAAAGATAGTTGGCATTCGTAGTACCTCCCACCAAAAAACCACAGGTGCCAAGTTAGGCGTCACAGACTGGCCACGACTCTGATCTTTCCAGTTTAAATAGCTTAAATAAATAGCTATTTAATGCTGTATAATGGTATGCATTTAGATGTTCCTCATATAATGTGTAGTGATAGTGGGTGTTTTAGTCACGAAATCTGGTTTCTTAGCGGTCTTAAATATGCTACAAATGACGTGCTATTATATTTGATATGACCTAACAATATTTGTTACACAAAGTGAAATAGCGGAATATTTTCATAATGTTCTCAATTTGATTGAACTTAATTTATTTCGTTCCCTTTAAAAGTAATTATTTATTTAATAATACAAAGATATATGGAATATAACAAAAATCTTGTAGCACACTTGTAGATAGGTATACCTACACTTCTATAGATGGTTGTACCTTAACTTATGTTACAGCAAGACAGTAAGTGTCATTAAGTAAAATTTGTTTTGCTTATAATATCAAAATTTAAATGTATCTTTAAATTATTTCCATTTAGCATTATTTAATTCATCAATTTTCGTATTTACCTATTCGGCACTTTCTTTCTATTCAGTAAGAGTAATCAGAGTGACATGCCAGACATGTTAGTGAAACATCTAAAAAGAGTATTCACTTAAGACCCAAAATGTGTCAGTTGTTGAAAGAACGTATGGTATAGAGCACCTAGATGCAATCGCAACTGCGTTGAATGATATTGAGAAGGGTTTCGTCTTGACAACTGAACGCAGAGAAAACACTCCTCTCGTCGTCTAAATATACCACAGATCATAGTCTAAATGGAGCAGCAAATGCACATAATATTAACTGTTGATTACTTTGCGCATGATTCAATATACCTCTGCTAACCTGGTATAGGTTGGTTATTAATGCCGATTGCTTCATTGCGCCATACTGAATTACATATCTAGAAACTTGGTAAATTACTTATTGTTTACTAAGCTAGGTTTTCATAGAAATAGATGCTTGCTTCTTCTAGTTGTATGTACGGTCTATGTTACCTAATGTCTCCTATGGGATGCGTGCTGATACAGGGCGCTATCTTTTTAACGCTGACAAGTGAGATAAGCTATAAAAAGTGAGGTGGAATTGCAAAAGAGCTTTGCGGTCACTGTAAATGCTTTTTACCTGTATTTAATTTCTATTTGACTCTCCGATACATACGGATGTGAAGAATAATGTTTAATTTATGTGATCAACATAAAATGCATGAAATTTTTCATTTTTGTATTTATGGATGTTTTGTTAAGCATGAGCCAGATTATTTAATCAGTAAGTATTGTTTTTAATATTTCTGATATAATTTTTTGATTATTTATAAATTGGTTTTTGTAATTGCACAATTGTAGTTGAAAATGTGAAATTAAAATGTTGTTTCCCTAATTCATTACTATAATTTCCAAGAAATTGTCACATTAACATCCATCATCAAGCCATAATCTCTCTACACCATAAGGAAGATCTATCTGAAATGGATTGTTTGTCACTTATAAAATATGTGTCATTTAAATTCTCAACTCTTCTCCAGTACAGGATCAAATCTGTTTTTGCCAAATATTTGAGGTCCACATATGACGGATATTAATCATGTGATGTATTCGGTACGTCGACGCACAGCCACGTCACCACAATAGTAAGAAGGGAAATCATTTTCCATTCCGGTCGCGTCGTCTGCAAAATACTGCGTTTTGTCACTGCAACAAATATGTCGACTTCGACAACACTCCGTTCATTTTGAGCAGGTGGCCGCAGCCATACTCTCGCAGCATTGCGATATGTGCACTGTTATGAAGCAAAATAACTTACGTTTTATTTTCCGATTTTTGACGAGATTCTGCTTTAAGGTATGGCTAGAATTTGGGACATAGTTCATAGTTATAAATGGCCGCATATTGAAATACATTTTGACGTTGGAGCTTCGTATAAATTTCTTATATTTAATCCAAATGTATCTATAGAAAACTAATAAGTATACTCTAAATGGTTAAAAGAACGAACAACAGAAAATAATATTAGATGACATAGATTCCAAGAAAAATAATTTATCGCAGATGACATGAAAGACTATTTTTTACCTGGTTAATCGACGTGAATTCTACATAAAAAAGCATTTGAGCAAATTTAATTAGACAAATCATCTAGTTAATTATGTAACACAACGTTTAAATAAAAATAGAATAGAATAAATAGCATAATATAATTTATAGGTAGCCGCTACGACAATAATAGTAGCTCTTTGAAAAATTCTTTTGAGAAAACCGCAGTTATAGACATCGTGTGCAATTGTGTAATTCCAGGTAGCTCTATTACAGTGGCCACATTATTTTCAGTGCAACGAGTGTACCGCAAGAAATAAAGGAGCCCGAACAAAAAAGACACTCTTTGAAAGTCCTTTATTTCAAGGATTGTAGCAGTAAAATGCGGTTTAATTGCGTGGTGGAACTTTAACACTTATTACTTTTATTTCCATTCGATAAATTTCAGAATCTTTTCTCTTAAACGCCCGAGTTCGACTGAAAGAAATCATAACATTGTAGAAATCGACGCGATTCCATCGTCTCCAGTGCGAGCTTCTGGTACGTAACTATTTTGAAACTGTGACACTTAATTTTAACTTGCGGCGAGTCTTTTCTTTAAATATCAATTGTAGAGATAGCGAACGTCGATGGGTATTGAGAGAATTTTGCAAAGTTCGTCGGTGCAGGAACGCTGTCCTTTTACAGTGCGACATTTGTCGCAAAAATTAAAGTTTCTGCTGGGCAGTGAGCGGGCCGGAGTGGGCGGAGGGGGGGTGAAGGGGGGAGGGATCGAGGCGCTTCCGATGCTGTCCCGCGCCCGCACTCACCTATGCCCTCCCCAGAGACAATAGCGAGCCAATAAAACTTTTATTGTGCGCTATGATTTTGGAAACATTTGCCGAGATGACTTCTATAAAATTCGCAATTTATTCACTCAGTTTGGATGAATTCTTTCAATTTATAGACGTCCACAAAATCAACTTTCCGACACAGTTTCACAAATCTTCTTAGTTGTTTATTGCTCGAACGCTTCATACGTTTCTGCGTGAAACGGATGAAAAATTAAGCCGAACTCGTATTATAAATCTAGCTGTCCTCAAAGTAGTTACACAAAACAGTTTAATTTCAAAACACGCGTAACCTCAATTGCTATTATTTAAAACGTTAAAGGTTAGGGTTACAACTAAAGTAATAAATAATACTAAAATATTTGGGGACTTATCTGCACGGCGCGTACGAGACCCTTACGTCATTAGGTTGGCCACAACAAATATGAAACAAACATTTTGTCCACAAAACTTTTCCTAGTGGTTCATATTTGAAACAAGATAGACGATCTTGTGTACGTAATAGAGTTTTTCGCGACAAAGAAATCGTTTTACCTGTTTATATTTCGAATGCTCGGTGGCGTGGTTTGGAAGGTAGATAAGAATCAAATGGATGTTGTTTTGCTGCATACAGCCACATACAGCGGTTACAAAACATATGCATGCGGCGACAAATGGTGTCAACGTCTTGACACTTGCTGAGAAATTACGGATTTTAGATTACGGAGACTGCGAACTATCTTACGGAATTGTTTCAGTCAACATCGGATTTGAGGATTGCGATATTTTAGCATAACGTGTTTGGATATGTATCAATCTATCCAAGTATTTTGTTTGGAAAATGCTCTTTACCCGTTTACAATGTTCTATTTTTCAGAATTAAAGATTTATCACTATTTTTAATAACATTAATGGCGAATATACATGTAAAATGTATATTCGTTTTTAAACTTTGTTTCTTTTCCCATATTTTTTAAGGCAGACAAAAAAACTTAAGCCACGTATAAAATATATCATGACAGTGATAAGTCGTACTTCATCTTTATTAAAATAAAATGAAATTGCGTCTCGCAAATAAATTGGTTATTTTATTTACGTCACTGAGCATTTTGAAAATATTTTCATGGAATTTAACAATATTCCTCATAGGAATTTGTGCGAAACATTTTAATGGTTTTAATTTGTGTGGACGTGTCGACACATGGCGCATTTTATTTAATTTAAGGGCAAAACACATTTTAAATCTTTTATAAAACGGCATATATATAAAACGCGTGGCAGAGTGCAATGGTTTCGTAACAATATTAAATATTTCTGGTAATATTGCGGTTACCTGCGACAAGCAGTTGCGGTGTATTTTCAAAGAGATTTTTGTAAATAATTGCTTTTGTATTGTATTCCGGTTTTTAATGTGCGTGCATTTCAACATTAAAAGAATCATAGCGCAGTTTTTATTCATGGAAATTAAAAGTGCTGGTCGCTGGACGCTCTACCTCCTTTCATGTTGCTTTTTACATTACGAAATGAAATTTAGTTTCTACTTTCACGTAAATTCTCTAATCTTTCTTAATGCCATTTCATATTTTAATTAAAAACGAATGAATATTATGTTCCTAAGTATCAAAGCCAACTTTATCTATACGCTTATATAAGCTGAGAACACGTGTAATATATTTAAGTTGACGTTAGAGCCATGAACACATATTTTGGCACGGTGATAAGGAAATGACACTGAAAATAAACCAGTGTAGCTGAAAATTTTCTAACAGCGATGGGAATGAGCGGGCGCTCGAGCGGCAGCGGGAGCGGAAGAGACGGGAGAAGCGGATATAAAGCGATTGAAACTTTGTATGATAGTTTTGGGGATTTGTCTTTTACTCTTGTGCGAAACTACCGGAATAGTATTTGGAACAGACTGTGTTTTAGATGTATTTAATTTTTGTTAAAGTAGCTGTAATTATACCATTGAAATATGCGGCTTCTCTATGGATTTAAAGAAAAATATTTAGTTTATAGACAATTAATTGAAATTAAATCACAACAAATTATAAATCAGTATGAGGTAAAATAATATCTAGTTAGTTACGAACACTACAAAGAATATAACATTATAATTTTTATTATTCTCCCCTTTCTATTTCAGAACATAACCTTTTCATTTGATTCAACGAAGCATTAACTAGATAGTAATTCAAAGAAATGTTGCAAGCAACGGAATATTTTGGCTACATTCTTAAATTTTGGAGTGGCAATCGACAGCACCAATCACAGTCTTGCAAGCTAAGGGAAAGGTAAATTCATAAAGTGGCGATCGATAAGTATTGTATATTCAGAAGCTTTTACGTTGAAATCGGACGTCGGACACGGCATGCGAGCACGATTGACGCATTACCGTATTGTCTCAAATAGCCTTCGAAGAACCATTTCTATGAGCGACCCATTTTGAGCGGACAATGTATGGAAGTGCAGAGGAGCGATTTGTCAACGGAATGAATTTCAACAAAGGACTTATTTGAATAGCAACTTGTACGGCCGTTTTAATTTCATAAGTCGTTTATCATAATCAAGGGTGGGGTGTCCACAACCCATATCACTGTCTCGCTATGAGGGAAACGTCAAATACCTTCGGACAATGCGGACGTTTCGTTTTCGTTCTTTACACCGATCTTGGGAAGGGCGATTTATGTGGTGTATCTTGCAATATTTATTAAGTTATTAAGTGTTAGAAAGCATACAAGCTTTTAGTCAAGTCATATCTCGAAACAAAGATTATGAAATGGATTTTATAAATTATAATTTTTTCTTCATTACTTCATTTTTCAATATGTTAAAATGATTGATTGAATTATTATATAAAATGATTGAGTGAATAATATAAAATTCAGAGATATATTTAACATGTTACGAAAATATTAGATATCACTATTGAATTTTCTAATAACTGTCTAATGATAAAAGCGCAATGACGGTCAGCTTTAAGTGACATCTACAGAGTGAGTCGGCATTATTATACTAATCTAATACCCTGTATTCGCATTTGATGTCCGACGGGGGAGTACAATCTTCGACCTACTACGCCGGTAATTCCGTGGCCCCGCCTTCCATGGCTAAGGCCTGATATCCACGATAAATGTGGAAATAATCAATATTATTATTATTTGCGCTTTGTATACTTTTACCTCTAGTATAGATAACGTATATCACATATTAATATATTGCATAGTTTAGTTACTACTTTTTTATAGGCACCAACTTTCCACACCTGATGCCAGTTTAATGTAGGTAATCTAAAAAACTGTACATGTTCTGGAAATGCTTTTTTATCGATACGTAAATAGGAGTCAGTATGCTTAATTTCAATTTCCGTTTTTATTATACGTAGGTATTGAAGAAAAAATAATACTAAAAAGTCGCAGTAAATCGCACGAAATAATTCAATGTGTTTAGATTTGTACAACGATTAAAATGGTGATTTATTTAAATATTTTGAAGCTACAAACTATCTGTTTGTTTCAGGCAAATTTACAAGTATTTAATATTAACTAAGCATTAATATTGTCATCCAATCACATAAAATTAATATTATTTACCATACAAATCGTATTGATTGACATTTTAATTAGGCAATAAACTATGGCACGTTCTAATTAATGTAAATTAAATATTTATGATGATCAATGAAAATAATTATGCCAATTATATGTGTAACTGTTCAATATTCTATATTAAATAGAATTTAGTTGTAAATCATATTTTATGATCGAGCAAACTTCTTAAGTTTGACACTAATTATTATTACGCGAACTATCTTTCACACTGTTAGAAGATTTCTCTTTCAGTTAAGAAGGAATAGGTACTTACTATTTGATTTGGTGACACTTAGCATGTAGGAATGACTCTTTGTATAAAAAAGTCTTGTTTAATGTAAAGTAAGTTAGTAACAGCTCAAACATTCTAACTGAGAATTTTTGGATTCTATATATGATTTAGTTTTATTTCAGTACGCAAAAATGCTTACCTATGCGATGAGATTATAGATCAGCGAATTACGTTTAACTACGTACGTCTCAACGTTTACAAATCAAAATCATTGATTTTCATCAGCTTTGGTGACTAACGTGAATCACTATTCATTACTATAATTATTAAGTAAGATAATTATCTGAACATTCAACAATTAAAATAACAAGTCTCCTTCATCTTAGTAATAGTGGGGATCCGCCCTAAACAACCTTAGCTGACACAGACTAATCGCAACCAAACGAATTCCAATATGTGACCTTTAAGTAAGTTCACTGTTCAAATATTCACAAATAAATTACCCAGTAATATGTTTCCGAGAACATAGTTAAGGTTTCGAAGGATCAATTTCGCTCATTTGCATCGTTACTCCATTCAATTTGACAATATCGATAGTGCACTTTCGTGGAAACGGTTCTAAGCCGTTTCATGATTTTCATGCAATTTCTGCTCTCAATATATTATATTGTCATCAGCCTGCTAGTTATTTACCTCTGCCATTTAATGTGTTGCTGAATGGTTTAATATTGTAGTTAATATTAGTTCTCTTATTGCATATTTATCAAATGTCTCTGTGAATGCATGGTAATGTTATATCTGTTTTATGGATCGATTCGATTGTTATATGGATTCGTATTTATAATAAAATTATTAGAACCTGATACATTTCAATTTTTATTTAATGTATTTCTGGGAATCTCTACTACTCTTCATATGAATTAAGAAGGTGCTTACACGTGTCTTAAAATCATACATCAGAAAAGCTTTCAATTCCTGTTCCGTGCTTTCAATAACAATGCCTCGTGTACGGTTTTACAAGGTATGAGTTGTTGTATGGCCCGATCGAAATCTAAATAGGTAATACCGCGAAGCAACCCCTCTACGGGGTAGGCTTAGTCGTACAAAATTGGAGTAATAAAAGAGGAATGCTTGTGAAAGTTTTGCAATAAAGCCAACGAGTATCGACTGTTAAGAAGTAAAGAGTTCTAGAGTATAATACTCCATGTACATAACTCGTGGTTATTTATACTAGTTTAAACTTTGCAATGATTCTATTCGTCGTACTGGGTTTAACGTTTAGCGACAAAAAACTTTTCAATACCTTTCTGGATGCTTACAAGATTTATGTATTTACTTACAGGGGAGGATTTTAAAATTTGTTTTCATTAAAGTAATAAAATAGGGCAGTTAATTGCCTAACGGTTGTGAGGAAACTGATCTTAACTCCATTAAAGTTTTGTCGTAATTGCTCCGAAGAAATAGCGATAAGCTTTACGCTTTTATGGTGTTAAATATGTAATTGACTTTGTTAGCAATTTGAAAGAACGATATTTGTTAAACTCGAAGCATAAAATGTAAAATAATAAACAAAAATAAATATGTAATACTTTATCGTATGACGTACTTCGCCAAGATTAATGCAAAGGTATTCCTTCTTTCGTCTTTAGTGTTATAAATCACGTCTCATATCTCATGTAGTCGAACTTATTAAATAGTAACAAGAATAAACATCCAGTAATGAGGAGGAATCTTAACAAAATTCTAGAGTAGGTACGGCATTTAAGACGAAACAGAAACCAATAGACAAATTGCGGGGCTCTCATAAAGTAGTGGTAGACGCTGCGTAGGTGTGTTTTTCGTGTATTTCACGTGGAAAATAATTACATGCCGGCTGTGACGTATGAGCGCTATTTAACCCGGGCCCAAAGAGTAATCGTTGTGATAAACACTAGCAATTAAAGCATTGCTACGCGACGCACGCCTTTCTTTGCACTTTGCTTAATGAAGATTTGTGGTCCGTGCTGCTTACGAGGGTTGAGAAATTCGTCCGTTGCTTTTAGAATGCGAGCTCTTGTTGTAGGCCTATTTTGATGCACAATGTTATAAAATAACTCTTGTTGAGGAGGAATGTTATCCTACTAACTGGCTGTTAACGAGATGATGGGATTAGTAATACAGAAAATGGCAACACAAGGTCACAAGCAAGTCACAAGTAAACTGTTTGTTCGAGCATAATTTAAAATCGTCGTAAATACAACTAAAGATCACGTTTCGCCAAAATCGAAACAGCACTTAAAGAAGATACTTTTATCTGTCAACAATTTCTTAAAATATTTTCTTCTGTAATTCAGTGCTTTTAAACAAGTTGAGTTGAGAAAATAAAATTGGAATCTGTAATCGCGTCTCCTCATTTAGTATTCAATAGAATAGAATAATCAATACAGTTCAAGACTCGGTCTTAAATGAAGTGTTATGTACTGTATACGCGAATGTATATCATAGTCAATATTTGCAGATTACCTGGGCTATGTACGCTTGATGTAAGCTTCGATTAGTCTAATTGAAATGTAGTGTATTGTGAAAAAGGCACTCAGGGCCCGATCCCACGCGGTTTCTATATGTATTGGTCAATTAGGTAAATAACTGTTGGGACCTATGCTATATCAGTATTAGTAATGAGTTGGAGCGATTGCCAAGCAAATTTCTTCTGTATCATCCATGATTTAAAGACCACATTCCCAAGTTGCGCCGTAATGAAAGTCCTATTGGCTGTAAATAATAACGAACCCTTTGGGTAGCAGGGTAGACATAAGATTAAATGTACTTAAGCTAATTATAGACTGAAAAATGTTAAGAAGTTTTTATTAATTACTGATGAGATTAAAAATTGGTTTAGTGTATCGTATTTAAAAGTAAGTTTTGGGGCACACGTATGTTACTTATAACAAAATAATTAATATTTTATTTTATTGTAGCTTTCACTTAAATCTATAACAAAGCAACAATGGTAACTGTTTAAATTATAAGATTTTAATAAAAAATGGGACGGCCCAATTGATTAATCTAAAAATAAATCTATTAAAACGCTGAAAACCTTCTACAAAATGCTTAGACAAAATGATGTAAGAATTGAAATTTAATTCAATTGCCCGTCTTAGCAACAAGGAAATCGGTCATTTGAATTTTAAATTATATTAAAAACAAGGTAAACTAAATTTGAATAAACATCAGATAATAAAAATCACTGAGTGAAAAGACGTTGTTTATTTTTATTAAAATTTTATCATTAATTCATTTATTATAATTAACAATTAAAAATGTATTGTAAATTTAATAATAAAAAAAATAAGGTAAATGTACTTATCGATCTGCAATACAAACCTATATCTATTACTTGTACTGTTTTTTGTTTCTATAATACATGAATATTATTAAAAATTAATACGATTAAAGATAACAGCATTAAGAAATAATAACTGCACTGATGAACATTTAGAACGGCTTTTAATGAAAATCATAAGATGTGTCACGTGAAGAAAGCATCGAAGCACACATTCATAAGCATCCACATCAATTAGTTATGGGTGTGTTGTCAAACTCAAATAGGATTATTCTTAATGGGATTGTAGGGAAAAGGTAAGGTTACGAGTGTGACCCCATTCTTGACGAGGCCTTCTTCCCTTCTTCTCGTTAGTTATTATCAGTTCTTGAAACAAAGATCGATCGGGAAATATTATCGAAAATAGATTCATTACGTTATGGTTATTCGGTATGAAATATAACATATAAATTGGCTGTTGCAATTTTAATTTTAACATTGTAAATAATGATTGAGCGTTCATTATTTTCTGAAAGATAAATTCGCAACATAATATTGAATGAAAAGTACACAAATAACGAAAATACGGTAGAGAGACGGAGACAATGTTTCAGTTTGACTACGTACTTATTGTTTTTCGGCCATTATGAAAGTTAGGTAGCATTGTGTTACTCAACAATCACATCTCGATGCTACGTTTTGTATCGTTTTGTCCAATCACAATATATTGCTATCTTTCTAACTCATGTTACTTTTCTTTAAAAGTTTTATAGAGCGTGACGTAGTTGCTTTCACGTGTATATTTTAACATTATTTTTCTTAAGGAATAGCTGAAACCGAACTGTTTTATTAGTATATTAACTTGAAAAATAATGTTTCAATTGCATGCTCTCTCATGTCAATTTTCTGTTAAATATGTAACGTCTCACTTATTATATTAAATACTTATTGCTTAAAAAAATATAAAGCATGAAGATCGCAATCGTTAAAGAAACTTTAAACGGTTATAATTAAAGTAGTATATTTTAGTGCTCGAGTCGGGTAATATAATCAGTATCTTTTTTATACTCAGTACGCAAAACAGATAGAAAAAGTAGAGCGTTGTATTTAACGTGTGTTATGACGAGGACAGTAAGATCCAGAAGGTTCTCCTACCTTGAGGGTCTGATCGTAGAAGCTCTGATATGTCTTACACCACGTGGTATTTAACTATTATTATGACATCACGTTACGTCGATGGAATATTTTTATGTTGGAACATATGATTGGCGCGACTGAAATAAATATACTAAATCGTATTTAAACAATAATGTACAAATAGCAATGCTATATTAGCTTAATATTCGACCAGCTGATTGACCACAATGCACGGATTAACATCATTTAGGTTTTGACGCAGTACTATTTGATTAGCTTTATTAGAATAATATGTTGTAAACATTAGAATTAAATGAATATTTTTCAAATCAAACAGTCTTACTATCATAAATATATAGACAATAATTAACAACTGTTAAATGGATACTGGAGATGATATTATACGAGGATTACTGATTTTTAATAAAATGATATTTATATTTCACTTGGAAAATTTGTCATGGTCCATTTAAAAGATTAAAAACATACAATAGAGTTCAAGAACGAAAGCATTATATTATTGATTATAGAGTAATATGAGTAAGTACTTAGTGTGTCTCGTGTGCACTGAGGCTGTGCTATAATAAATACCGTATAGTTTGTAAAGAAAACGCACATTTACAGTCGAAATTTTACAAGTTGTGCAGTTTATTCTATGTTTTATACACAAAATCGAGCAAATTTGGCATAAGTTCAGTTATAACGGAATGCTATCTCGTATAACTTCAAAGTATCTGAAAAGTTGACCTACTTTTTGTATTATTTCTTAGCTTATAAATAGAATTATAAGGGAAACTATAAATGCACCTCAAATATTTCTAATGAAAGTATTATTGGAAGCAACTTGGCAATTTATTCCAATGTTAATAGGATTTTCCGATGGTATCTGACAGCATCATTAGCAAATCGTTTTATTGTTTCCAAGTGTGATTTAATATACTTAAAGTAGATTTTAAATAAGAAATTATTTATAAGAATGTGTATTTCCATATAACATATTATGAAAGAGAATATGAACTGCGTTTGGGCAATTGTTTTGGCACTTTTCATTATCACTGAAGATAAAAGATTAGATTTAGATTAAAACCATAAATTTTCTTGTCTGTACCTAGAGTAGTAAAAAGAATATGGTATTTACTACTACATTAGCGTATATTTGAAATTGAAATCGTACTTATAAATACATACATATTATAAACGCTTTGATAATCGGACAGCCCAAAACGTATCGATGCGAATAAAATTTCTGTAAAGAGCCTAAATAATAAATATCGGTCATTTGATTTGGAGTTTAAATCTCCGGTATTTCTGTATAATATTGAGTTTTATATACCACGAACAGTTACTGTGAATTTTATCCTCAAATTGAGATGATAGGATTTAAGATAAGGATCGGTTTAAATAAATTGAAATTAATACATAATAAAAGCATGTTTTTTTATTACTGTTATCAGCTGCTATTATTTAAAAATATAATAACAATGCCCTGCATGATAAAGCAATTCATTTTACAATGATTATTGTTGAGCTAATATCGAATGATTTTGAAGTGTTTCAATAAAAAAGTATTTGAATGATTGCATAAATTATTAATATCTTGATAGAGACATTTTACTGCGTCATAAAAACATGGTTGAATGAAGGCATAAACGTACAGGGAGTGAAATGAATCCCCACGTTGTGAAATCTTATAAGAGCTATAGCAGACTTACTATGTAAATTTCTTCAAATTCACTTACTACTAATTAACATATTATATGTTTCATAAAATAAAGTGTATAATAATAAAAAAAAATAAAAAAGTATACAATTTATTTATGTTTGAGTTTGTTAAGGAGCTCATTATCGGGTGAAATATGTAAGAAATATACATAGAAACATATTTAAAATTTACTACAAATATAGAGTAGGTACGTATTATACCTAACAATAACAGTGTAATAGATATTATAATAACAGTTTCTTTGTAAGATTTTTTGCAGCTATAAAACACAAAAAAATCATGTAATTTTTCACAAAAATATTTGTTAACAAGTAAATGCGAAGGCAAATTTTGCATGTAATTTTATTAAGGTTCTGTGCAACATAGTTGCTCACAAAAACAACATTACAAACATAAAGGTATAAAATGAAGCAAAGTGTGATTTGAAAGGCATTTTTTATCGCTCAAATCAGATTTTTATCTTGAAGCGTTTTTTTATTTTATAGGGTATTTTATGGGAGATGTTATCACGGAAAGATGATTTTTTATACTATTAATTCGAGTCGTAAATTTCGTCCTTTTGCGTCGGTTGTCCAACCAGTTTTCAGAAATGTCGGGTTCAATATAAAGTTGTTTGCTAACAAAGCCGTTTCTCAATATTGAAGTGTTCGTAGCGCTGTAGGCATTTCGTAGCATGGTTTACGTTTCGTAGTCTAGTGGGGCGTAGCGCGTAATATCTGTTAAGTCTGGGGATAAAAGCTCTACTTATATATTATGTATTTCCAGTATTGTGTTATTGTGCTATTCTTGTATCGAAAGTGTAGTTTAAAAGGTTACATTTACTGTGTAACAGGTATTATGTTACATTAGTTATTTATGAAGTAAAAATTCATAGAACTATAATATGAAAGTACCTATCATAGTAGAAATCGTGAGACGTATATTTTTAAGTTATAAATATATTTGTTTTAGATTAATGATCACAAAATGCTAAGTACAAAAACAATAGATAAATTTTGATTGTCTTTAATTTAAAGAAAAATCCACAGAATAAATTTGTAGGAAATAACCTGTAATTCAAAACTAATCCTTGCTGAAGATTAGTAAGTTCAGTTAATGTAATATATAATATGTAGTGTTGTATTTTTTCTATTCTCTGATTGAATGATGTATTTATATATCTTACCATAATACCCCACGGAATCATCGCGCTCCCAGCCTCTTTACAAAAGTAATTATTATGTTTTAAACTGCAACATGACGTCATCACAAGCCCACTGTGTGTAAACGTGGTTAACAATGCAAATTTATTCTAGTTAGCAGATTAACGGTTCATCATTGAAGCACTTGTGGTAGCTATCCGAATGCGGTCCAGAGATTGTCCGCGATATCCGCGTTGCGGATAAACTTCGCAAACTTTTAGTAATATTAAATATCTAATTTTAATCTGTCTATCTACGGATCGGAGAGGAATGGATTTGTGACCCAGTTCGTGTTATTTGTTTGATGAAATTATCTTTAAAGTTCTGTGTTTTGGTGTTGAATCTCGATGAGCGGGAACCTTTAATTCAATTTGATATTCTTTAGACCCACCTATATTGACAAATTTTTATCGAAAAATATCATTATAAAAAGATATCTACCTCGCGCTGGCCCTCGCGGCGTAGGGGAGCGTCCCCCGGGTGGCGGATGGGGGGATGGTCGGTAGTATAGCCTAGCTACGCTACCGGCTAAGTCCGATGGACTCGCTGACCAACGATGGGTGTGGTCCTCCAGCAATATGGGGGTTGTGCGGCGGGTTAACACCCCTCCCACATAAAAAATCTTTGTGTTACGAAACTGAGAACGAGAAAAAGAAAACCCGATCCCAAGAACGACGACTCCAGGCATGGTATAAAGGATTTACGAATAGCTTCATGGAATGTCCGCTCCTTATTTCGCCCCGGGGCCATTTACCAAGTAAATAGTGAGCTGCGTAGATACAATGTAAAAATAGCCGCACTCCAAGAAGTAAGATGGCCGGGCAAAGGGGAGTGTAATATTGACGATAAAGCGATTTTGTTTTATAGCGGTAATGACACGGGACACCACACACACGGTACTGGATTCATAGTCGCCAAAGATTTCGTCCGCAATGTCCTTCGCTACGACGCCGTATCTGACAGAATATCAGTACTTCGTATTAGAGGTCAATTTGCCAACATCTCCTTAGTAAATGTATACGCTCCTACAGAATTAGCGGAAGACGAAACTAAGGATCAGTTCTACGAACAGCTCGAACTGATATATGACCAATTACCGAGTTACGACATTAAAATAGTACTGGGGGATTTTAACGCCAAAATTGGAAGGGAGGATATATATATCCCAACAATCGGAACACATAGTAAACATACACACTCTAACGACAACGGGCTAAGACTTATAAGTTTTGCCTCAGCCAAAGCCATGGTAGTCAAAAGTACTATGTTTCCGCACAAGGATATTTATAAGGGAACTTGGCGATCCCCGGATGGATACACAATCAATCAGATTGATCACGTAGCGATCGACGAGCGTCACAAAAGAACTGTTGAGGATGTAAGAACTTTCCGCGGGGCAGACTGTGACAGTGATCACTACTTGCTAGGAATAAAACTAAAATTTAGAATCAAATCAGTAACAAAACATTCACAAACCGCAGAGGACAGAATTGATATAGATAACCTAAAATCACAATATATGAAAGAAACATTTCAATTAGAACTGAGCAATAGATTCAAAGATTTAGACGTTAATGATCCGATTGACACAGTATGGGAAAATATAAAGAGCACGGTAAAAGAAATTGGTTTTAAAGTATTAGGGAAGGTCAAAAAGAGAAAGCGGAGGAAGTGGTGGAACCAAGAGTGTGAAGATAAAATGCAAGAAAAACGTCACTATAAGGTCCTGGCGGAACAAGATAGGCAATGGATTGGAAAATACTCAGAATGCGGGTTACAGCTAAAGAAAGCTATCAGAAGAGCCAAAAGACAGCACTTTGATGACCTTATACAAAACATGGAGTCATTCATACGAGCCGGTGAATCGAGGAAATTCTACAAGGAAGTTAAAAACACAAAAAAAGGATACCAACCCACAACCCAAGTGCTGGAGGACGAAAATGGTGACCTCATCACTGATAAAGACGACATCAAGATAGCTTGGCGAGAGTATTTCCAGAACCTACTTAATTGCCCACCCCCTCAAGTTGAAATTACCAGGGAGACCGAGGACAACAAGGAAGACGTACCCACTCCCACATTTGAAGAAGTGCACAAAGCAATCATGCGGCTCAAAAATAACAAAGCACCAGGTATTGACGGCGTGCCTTCTGAAATATGGAAGCAAGGTGGGGCGGTGATTCAATCCAAGTTGTACGAAATCCTTAGAAGGATATGGGAGGAACATATACAGCCAAAAGATTGGAATACAGGGATCATCTGCCCAGTTCACAAAAAGGTAGCAAGAGGAAATGTAGCAACTACCGCGGAATTGCTCTGTTGCCAACAGCATATAAAATCCTGTCGTACATATTGCTGGATAGACTGGAACCCTACGCGGAAAAAATCCTCAGTGATTATCAGTGTGGGTTCCGTCGAAACCGAAGTACGATCGACCAGATTTTCCTCCTCAAACAGATCATGGAAAAGAGGTGGGAATACGCTCTGAGCATGCACGCGCTATTTGTAGATTTCGAGAAGGCTTATGACAGCATTGATAGGGGCGCCCTGTTTACAATTTTAAAGGAGCTTGGTATCCCAGCCAAGCTGGTGGACTTAATAAAAACAGCTATTGGAGACAGTAACATGCGAGTGAGGGTGGGCAAAGAACTATCAGAAGAGTTTGCGGTGCTCACCGGATTAAAACAAGGCGATTCTCTGTCGCCGGTGCTATTCAATTTGGTACTGGAATATATCCTGCGGAAAATGCTTGCATTGGACTGTGGAGTGTTACTAAATGGAAAGCACTTGGTGATTGGATATGCCGACGACCTCGCATTGCTTGGTGAAAACCGTGACGAAGTGGGTAAAGCCGCTGAGACCTTAAAACAAGAAGCTGAAAAGGTCGGACTAAAAATAAACGGAAAAAAGACGGAATATCTCCACATGAAGCGCTATAGGAACACACGAACTCAACGCCAAAACCTACAGGTTGGAGATACGACGTACACGGGAGTAGCTAGCTTCAGATATCTGGGTTGCACGATAACGGATGCACACACTAGAGAGGAAGAGATTAAAATCCGCATACAAAATACCCTCAAGTGTGGTGCTGCCTTGCATAAAGTCCTCGTGTCTAGGCTTCTGAGTAAAAAAACCAAACTGCGGATATACAAAACGGTTATAAGACCAATACTTACTTATGGTTGTGAAGCCTGGACCCTAACCCAGAACGAAGAGCGTAACCTTTTAGTCACAGAACGAAAGCTTCTTAGGAAAATCTTTGGTCCTATCAGACAAGAGGATGGAAGTTGGAGAATCCGGAAGAATGCCGAATTAGAAAAACTCATGGCCGAGCCAAATATACTTGGGGAAATAAAAGCGCATCGCCTGCGTTGGCTTGGTCATGTAGAGCGAATGGGTGAGGAACGAGGTCTGAAGAGAGCATACTTGGGCCGTCCCTCGGGCCGTCGGCCGGTGGGTCGACCCAAGTATCGCTGGCGCGATCAAGTGGAGAGGGACCTGAGTGCGCTTCAAGCCAGTGACAATTGGCAAGAGACCGCTCAGGACCGGGCAAGGTGGAGAGTTCTCGTCTCGGAGGCCAAGACCCACTTCGGGGTTTCAGCGCCACAGGAGTAAGTAAGTAAAAAGATATCTAAGTTTATCTTTGTATTAAAATATTATGTCCATAATATGGTTTTAAATTACAATGTACTACTTACAATTGACAGTAAAGTTACACAATAATTCCTTAGATATTTGTATGTAATAATCAAATTAATTTTTAATATATTCCCGAACTAATTATAAATTTCAAACATCAATTTAATTAACTGTGCCATTGTTACGTAATATTTCCTTATTAAATGTTAAACATCATTATCATTTACCCTTTGTGCAAAGTAATAAACTAGAACGGCCTATAATTCGAATAACATTTGGATGACCTTTACGCGAGTTCAGCAGAGCGACGTTTGTGTATTTGCAAATAGAAGAGTAAGGTTCGACCTTATACGATATATAGAGAGCACGAAGTAATCAATGAAAGACAGCAAAAAGCTTAATCGAAACGTCGCGACCCACAATAAAATTCGTCCCGAATTACTGGCTACTTGGAGGCGTTAATAAAAATCGTGGGGCGTCGAAATTAAGGGTTCTATACGAGCATGGTCATTAGGAGCGAAATAGGGTTGTATCCTGGTGGTAGTAATAAGTCATGTCTGTCGCAGGCCGGCGACCCTCGCCTCGCAATCTCGGACCATTACCCATTCGCCGATGATAGCCCTGCGTTATCAATGATCTGCAACTGAGCTCTCTATCTTTGCAACTAGAATATTCCAACAATTGAATCACATATATGTTTAAGCTCGCATAAATTTATTGAGTATTCGATAGTTATCGAAGGCTTTATTTTTGACAATATTTAACCTTTATTGAATATTACATTTAGTTTGAAGTTCTACGCTTTCATGTTATTATTTGTAGTTCAATGATTCAACATGGTCTATTAAAAAAGATTTTATTTAGGATTTGAAGTGAGAAAGTCAAGTTTAAATTGTTTCAGTAAAAACTTCAACATCAAAATAAGTAGAGTAAAATATAATAACATGATGTAGAAAACGCAGCGAAATTAAGGTGAAAATTACACTAAATGCCGCAAATTATAAACATTAACACCCTAAATACGCGCAGTTTACTAAATATTATTTCATGAGAGAATATCATGTAAATACCCTACACAAATCCTAAGCTTGAAACACTTTCCTGGGTCCACGGTATCAGTTCCCTCCATAAACTACCCCGGCCCCCGTGACCCCGCGCCCCGCGCCCCTCGCCCGGTGCCCTTCCGCCCGCTTTCCGCTCTCTCGACGAGAGAACATAAGCTGTGCCATTTTTTTAAATGCGTGCTTCGGACCAACCAGTTTCACGTTATATCGACGCTTTGAAGTAACTTTTATTTTCTTCAATGTAGTTTATTTTCTGCTCGAAGTGACAGTGATAACGAATGCTGTGCTACAGTTTTATAGCGTTCAGGTGCCGCGTTCAATTAAGTGCTAGCTGGCGCGACTTTAGAAAATATAGTCTACAGATTGGTCGTTCGCGTTAAACTACCATGTTTTATGGCGGCAAAAATTGTATGAGCGCCAATTAGTCGCCTATCAGCGACTTCAATTTTGGCCGTTATTGAGATGCGACGGTCGTTTTAATATTGAAATGAGGCTACATTTTGCAATAAATATGCAATCACCTTATTTCTTTGAGAACCCTTAATGACATCCAATTAGAAAGAAAAGAAAAGCAAATAAGAATGAAACATTTATTAAGCAAATATCTACGTAGGCTTAATGTTGTTATTTAAAATAGCTAAGCTTTGTGATCGCTTGATCGATTCGGGTAAAGCATTCCGAGATAAATCGCTGTAATAGTAAAGGATGAATGAAATAATTTTGATTGATGATAAGGGGAAGGAAGGGTTGGGTCGAAGAATCGAAGGGTAAGATGATTAGAAGTAATTTTTTTCACTCGTGATCATCAAAGATTCCAATTAAAACGAAGACAAAAGACGCGAATGAAATAACGATTCCTGAAAGCTTCAAAAATATTATATTTATAAAAATTCCCTATTCATTATAATTTCTGGTGAGCTTGACTTTAATATTTACTAAACTCCAATGTTATGGTAATAATTTTATTAAACTATTTACTTAAATTTCATTTCAAAAGATGTAAAACTCATTAGCACGACGACGGCAAGATCTTTACATAATTTAAAAGCAGTTTTGGGAATAAAATAAAATTATAGATGATAAAATAGTTACACAAAACAAAAAGGCAGATTTGAAAAGCATTATTTACATTTTGGTTAATTACTATATTTGAAAGTTTGGTTTTATTTATTAATTGAGAATAACTAACGTTTATTACGCGAGTCTTAGATGGGTTTACGCCTAAGCCAGAGATTTTACTTTATTCCACGACCGACTCAAGGTTAGAAATAATTAGCATAACAGCGTTAGGTGATTTATTATTTCGGTTCTTTTAAAAGTTCTATATTCCTTTCAATAATCTTACAAAATCAATACTGAAGGAAACGATGGAATCACAGGAGCTACATAATGCTTAAATTTTATTTTTAGTTCAATTTTATCTCTAAAACGTTATTACTGACCGACTAATGTTTCCTAACTCTCCTATATTAGTACCGTAGAGTTAGGTAGGTAAACATAAAAATATAAGTATCTCTTTTAAAGCTAAACAAGTCACAAAGATACACTCAAGATAATTCTAAAAATCATTCAAAGAGAGTTATATTTTAGTAATATTTATTAAATATTGTTAACACAAAATATAGAGAAAATTATTGTCGCGTTTTGTCTCTCTTGTAACATCAGCCTGAAATAAGCAAATTTATTCCAACAATTCACAATTAAATTAAAAACACACTTCATTTTACTTGACATTCCGTTCGTGCCCGGCGCATGATTAAAGGACTTTGTTCCCCACCAATTCAACCGTGTATCAAACTCAGCGAAAACAATTCGCTAGTTATTAACAAGAGAATTGAATGTCATTTGCGGCGAGAATCACGCTGCGAACGTTTTTGTGTCAGCGTCAACTGGAGACCTTCATTATGGTAACTAGACGCTGTACGAGTGTAGGGAATAGCGTGTTTACGAACGCTAAATGTGTCTGCGAGGATAGTTTTTGTGAGGCTCAGTTGTCGCGGTGACGGCTCGTGCCCACTCCGACCGCAGGAGTGCCTCCGAGTGCGGCAATTAAAACTTGCGAATGTCAAGTGCGGACCTACCTAGACCGAGCTTTATTATTTTTTATTTTAAACGAACAAATAAAATTCACCCTCTTACCCCGCTGTTATCATAATTATCTACACTTTTTCCTGCATTGTTGTGTACGTAGTTATCGTTGGCGAGTTGTAAACGTAATTACTGCGGAGATTACGATCGCCCTGCGCAGGTTTAAAGTATTAATTTGTATTTTGATTCGAGAAGTTTTCGCTGTTAAAATAATGATCAATAATTTAGGAGAGCGTTTTTGTTGCGTTCCTTAAATGGCTTAATTTTCGCGAATGTTATATTCGGTAACGACCCAGAATGGCGTGTAAGAGAACGCGAAACACTCAAAAAAGCCGCGAACCATCAACGGCATCATTAACGATTTCATAAAAGGCTTATGGGGTACGCTCCCTTTTTCCTCCTAACATATTTTTCATGGGCGCAGCCATTTCCGAAACTCTTACAAAATGTAAGGTGAGAAGGATAATCTGCAACAAGTTTTTATGTGTTATTCGAGTGTTTTTATACCTGTAAAAACGTTTTCAAATTTTACGTACCCGCCCTAAAATATGTTTCATAAAAATATGATAAGCGTACGTCTTATGAACTATTTTTTTGTGTATGTTAAGCTCATTTTAGAATTTCAATTAATACCTGTTTAAATTAATTTATAACTAACAATTTCGTTCTATTACATTTAAACAACCAATCATAGATCTTTTAATCAAACGCATATAAGAACATCAATGTCACATTGATGTTTCATAATATTATGAAGTAACTAGCGGTCCGCCCCGGCTTCGCCCGTGGTACATATGAAAAATAGATGTTGGCCGATTCTCAGACTTACCCGATATGCACAGAAAATTTCATGAGAATCGGTCCACCGGTTTCGGAGGAGTATGCAGACTGACATTGTGACACGAGAATTTTATATATAAGAAATAATCAAGGAATATCCTATACCACTCCAAAAGATAATATTTAACTTTTACAGTATTCATATAAAAGTATTTCAGTCACAAAATCGCTACGAAATACTAATAAAATACGTTTGTAATTGACACAATAAAATATGGTAATATTCAAGTCGATTTAAAATGAGAAATCTTGGAGAAATTGCTAGAATCAATTGTTCAGTTGTGGTTAACGGGCCACGAGAGGCGATAAGCAAAACTTACGGCACCTTTTGTATTCTAAATACTTTATTGTGATTTCAGTGCTATTCAATTCTGAAATTAATGCTTTGTTACATAAGATACAGTTTGCTTAAGCTCGAATTAGATTAGTTTCTATGATTTGTACAAACTTATTGTGTTGATCTACAGAATTCCGGGGAAATTTAGTATCGCTATTATATCTTGACTATATTTCTGACGCGGTTATTTGAATATTTCTCGAGATTTTTATTTGAAGTTATAATTAATTTTTGTCTCGTCAACTTATAGGCTTTAGTGGAATACTGAAAATCAGCGCTACGATAACTTTAAAGAAACACCGGTTGTTACTGTTTAGTCTCTCAAGCTTGAACCAAATAAAGTACCTATTCAATATTTTTTCAACAAACAAGGAAAAGATCCTCTGTGTATTACTAAACAGGAAGTATTTTTTATTTTTTTCGTACTCAATAAGCTCCAAACTTTGACGACGAACGCTACCTTTGTAAATTACTTCATTAGAATGCCATGCTTTCTTTAGATAATTCCTGAATAACAAAAGTTTATCAAGGTAGAGCCAGGGCGAACAGCTAGTTGTATAAAATCAAATATCTGAATCGGATAGCAAACATTTTTTGTACAAATAATATAATATCTACATACATACTTATACATTGAGATTCTAAGCTCATTATTTAGTTCTAAACAGTTTTATATCGCGATAACATCTGTCCTTGGAAGTTAAAAACTTTCTTGTATTTCAAAAAGAAATCAAAGAGTTCCGGTTGGCAAGTAATGTCTTGGCTCTTTCGTCTACTAACTCGTTATAAATTATAAAATATCTCTAAGATACGTCAGAAGTAATAAATAAAGTGCTGTTGAGATTATTCTCTTCCTTTTTAACTTTTATGGCGATATTTAATAACAGAATGTGATGTTTTATGGACTAACTAAACAATAAACCAACATTTTCAATTCGTATGTGAGATATTTGGCTGAGGAACTAATGATAAATGTTGGTCTTGTTGTAAGAAATTCTATTCAATTGAGTGCTCTATAAAACCCTAGAAAGCAAAGTGATTTAAATTTAATTCACCTATTTATAAGAAAGGAATAGGAAGAGGAAAGCTTACAATTTCGTACGCATATCGATTTACTGATGTACTGAGATTTGATATCGACAAAGCCATAATTATTGAATCATAATATTGCTCCATTATAGTTCTTGTACGCGAAACAAAATGCAATTTTCTAAGCGATAAAGCTTACGGAATGTGTGGTATTGGCGCAAATAAAGTTGTACTTGTACATCGTAAGAGAGTATATATCATTTTTATCGGTCGCACGCTCCGAACAATTATTCATTGGGTACCTATTGCACAGCTCTAGCCATCCTAGATGACTAGCTGCTATTGGCGGAAGGTATTTATGTCGCAATATACATCTCTTTTACACTCAATGATACATAGTTGAGAATTATGGACGTTTTATTTGTTTTGTTTTGTAGCGTTAGTGCATTTCTACGTATTTTGTTGTTACTCGTATACGTGATAAGTAAAGGTTTGGTTCTGTGGAGGATGTTTTCCCTAAAAACGAATTAGCAGTTTTTCCTTATTTGTATGAAGCCATTTTGTAACTAAATCATCGTTTGAATAGGTTAAAAAAGAGTAAAATAGAGAAACCCTAGTTGTTATATATCCACTAGAGACTTGACTATATCTTCGGTATATTAAAAAAGCAATACTAATTGCTAATGATAATGTGTACCTATATTTATATTTTACTATGAATGCAATTACAACATTTTCAGACCGTCAAGTGCCAGTTCACAGTGACTTATACGGACGAATACATTCGAAAGCGTATCAGGATAAGTGTGATGAAGATATTTTATGTGCCACCCGAAAAACAATGTATGTTGGAGATTTAAAATATGTTATCCCGGAGCGACGAGTTAAAGCATGTTTTATTACAAAATGCGAGCGCTATCCGCTCGGATTTCCGATAATAAGACACGCGTGAGTAGCCCCGAGCAATATCTTAAGTTACTCTTGCTAAGTTTACTCGTGTTTCTTGTACAATAAACTTTTTGCTAAGGAAATGGGATTTACTTACTCAAATATTGAGTTAAATAGTGTTTTATTACGAGACTTAGTTTTTGTTCTAGGCAAATATAATGGATCGAGTAGTGTGGAATTATTCTCTGTTTGATACAGAATCAAACTTTGTTGATACGACAGTTTTATGGTAGGATGTTTTGTTGATGGCGAGGGGCTTGCTACAATACTTGCGCAACAATTTGATCGAATAAAATAGTTTTTATTGTTTCTGGATGAAGCATTCTGTATCGAACAAAGGCTACAAAGAAATTCGGTATAAATATGTCGAAGATGTCACCAATTTTTTCCTTCTATCCGGTTATCGTTACATTATGCCCTTAACTATGTAATTAATTCGCTTATTTTTAACAAAAGCAGAAAGCAAAAGGCTCAATTTGTTCTGCTCGTTCCTTTTCTACAAATCGGTCGTTATTTAACTCTGTTTAAACTCATCAAGAGGAAACTTTGGACATTATTCTTATCAGCCATTAGTACCTTCGGGTTTCCAACTATTTCAGTAGCTAAGTGCCCAAACATACCTAAAATTACTAAGGCCGTTGTACGTACAAGTAGATTCAAAGCGCGAGCTATTTAATCAACTCATGAAATATGCATTCGCCGAAATTCTGTGTCGGCCAGTCCATCAGGACGGCCTTATCGACGACGGCTCTTATCAACAGGTTCGCCCGCTCGTGTGCTGTTATCTCTAGCTACAAATACTCAGGATTCAACTTCAACTGGAAATCTGAAACAACCGAACGCTACACAATTTTGCCCCTTAAAACATGCAGGCTAGAGTCCACAATTCTGCGCGTGCAAATATGGTGTATAGTGAAGGGTAAATGCATTGTCGCAGAGAATTGCAGAGACTGACCCTAATGTGACTAATTCACGACATTGTAGTCTTCAAGTTAGGAGTACGAAAACTTGTGAGACATTATTGCTGATGGCATGGCCGACTTTAAATATAATATGTATATTATGTAATGTTTAAGGAAAACAAAGGCAGCTTCTTAATATTGGTATTTTAATAAAAATTTAGTTACTGTCTTCTGTAAACTGTTTTAAAAACACGTTTAAGAGAGATATAAGTGAATTAGAAAAATAGAGGACTCGGAAGAAGTATTCATTTTATTATAAAAAATTAAGCTGCAGCATGCGCCTGTTTTCCATAAAAGAGTGGTGGATTTCTCGAACATTCCAGCTTGTTTATGCCGCATCATGATTAGACGGGAGGGAAGAAAATGTTACTTCAATAAGTAATCTCGGTCACAAAGGTCAAATGTTATTGGTTAGGTTCGTCTCTATAGAATAATCATACGTATCTGGTTGCAACGTAACCTGACCTTTTCACAAACCTACCAGAATACAAAAAACGGAACTAGGTAAGGATTTTAAACTGCAGAAATTGCGCTACACCATTGTACCTTCATGTTTTTAAAGTTCTCAGTTCTCGCATTATGGTCTGTCATTGTTCTACACAACAAAAAATCTTTAAAGCCTTTGTGCTGTCTTTTTGTAGCTCATAAAATAAAGGCACATCTAGTTAGATCACATTGTAAGGTTTCAATTAAAGAGTTGCATTTTGCTGACGGCGGCTTTTAATTGCGCTCTCTCGATGCCCGCCGCGTTATGGCGCGTAAACCTCTTACAACATAGCCTTAGTAAAACGCTGGCTTTATTATTATTTGCTCAACAGGTTGCTACACATTTCGGTTTAAAATTTGAAATAAGATTATGCCAGAGAATATGTTCCAGAATTTTACGTTGTTTTCTTAATAATACCGGCTATTTTCCATATTCACGCTGGGGAATTGTCGCTTGAGTCCACAGACAGTTACCGATTTATAGCATATGAATTTCAGTTCTTTAATAAAATTGTTGTGAAAGAATTAGTGAATGAATGAATAGTCTTTTGACGTGACAACGTCTTATAATTCGATAGAGCCGGCTCCACGCACGAAAAAACATGACACATGCGGCGTTACCTCGCTCTGAGGCGTTCCATGTAAGGCTTGAAGTGCAAGCGAGAGCGCGGAACGAGCGACAAAGAAGCACAATCGGACGTTGTCACGTTCAACTATCGTCAGTAAACCGACTTTACAGACAACCAATTTTTTTGTAAGAAGAAAGACAATTTGAACCTACTCTACAAATTTTGAACACCATTCAAAAATATTGACGCACAATTTGAATTTAAAATCACCTAGAACCTTCCAACGGTTAGATAGATAATATACTACAATGAAAATCGTATTGAAATCTATTCACAAGATTTATGTGCCTTTAGAAAGGAGTAACTGGCTTAAGTCGTAGCTATGTGCAAATAGACGCGAGGAGACGCCTGGAGAGATATCTTAAATTAAATTACATAGGATTAGTTCTAGTATTTTGTTAAAATTAACATCAATTCTTCCTAGAGTTGGCAGTATTTATGAAATTTAATTAGATGAACATGCATTTTATTTTCATTTTGTATTTATTATCTGATATTTTATTAATTTTATTTCAATTAAAATAAAATATTTTTTTCTACATTTGGAACAGGTTTGAGTATTTGGTTATATTCTGCGTAAGATTTAGTGAAAGACGATTAATTTCACTACTGATAAAAAATAAAAAAAAACGTTTATTTCGAAACAATACATAAATACAAAAACAAATTAGACACGACGATCGCCTCAACTAGGAACATACCTGTGCTAGAGACGATCGAATGATCGACGATCGACGACTGATGTGAAGATTAATATTGAGGCTACTTATATTTTTTTTATTTTAATGTTTTCAATGTAATTGTTTTGTGTGTATAACAATTTATTGTGTCATATTCAAGTGAAATGTCTAAAATGCATTTTATTTCACCAAATTACAGCTAAAATGTTTCACAATGTTCCACGATGATAACATGATGGAAGTATCTTTATCAACCGTGTATGGGGATAAAGATTGCGCCATTGTTATGTTTTGTGGTTAAGGATTATGTACATTTAACGTATTATACGTATTGTACTAATAACAGCGCAAATTTCGCTATTCAACATTTGTTGATTCACATGATTCAGCACAAATTAAGTTAGCAGATTTATAACAAGACTTCCAAGGCTTTGTTGATGTGATACTGTTTCGGAATATGCTGCGTTGTTACTTTGTACATTGAATATTGTATAGTTATATGCTTTAAATTTCATTTCAGTCGTAATCTATCTTCTTCTTATCTTCTTATATATAAAAATGAATCGCAAAATGTGTTGGTAAGCGCATAACTCGAGAACGGCTGAACCGATTTCGATAATTCTTTTCTTATTATATTCCTTGAAGTACGAGGATGGTTTTTATGTAGAGAAAACGTAAATATGTACCACGGGCGAAGCCGGGGCGGACCGCTAGTAAAGAGATATTTTTGATTAGGTTCTGAATTTAATCGTTTAGTTATACCTAGATTAAATTATATTTGAAGGAAATTATTTCATTTCAATCAAATACGTTTTATTAAGATTATATAAATGGGCTTTATATGTTTATGGATGCCTTGATTGTATTTATTAAATATGAAGGCTGATTAAATCACAATGGGGAAGTAATTATGTGCTTCCTTAATATTATTTCTATGAAAAGAAAGGGTTATTTCGATGGATAAACTGAGACAATACGATATATAAAGCTCTCTTAGTAATAAATAATTAAATATATTAGAAGTAATTATTCTTATCAATATTTCAAGGTAAACGAAAGTGTACCAATAGGCTGGAAATTAGAACATAGGTAATTAAATATGTATTTTTCGTAAATATAATAATTACAGGTATTACTAGAACAAAGGATTATGTTAATGTCCAACATAATTGAGGGAGTATAATTACATATTTATAACGAAAAGTTCTCAGAACTGCAATTTATACAGTCGATATCTATAACTAATTTTTAATATTTCCAATAATTGTTTCTGTATATAATATGTGGCTTATTAATGACTAATTGATGTATAAAGAGCGAAGTAATATATCAGAGGAGACTAACAAGCAAGGTGCGCTATAAATATAGGAGAAGGGCGTAAGATAGGCACAATAAAAGTGAATTATTATCGTAAAACATTATTCGTGCGATCCCAACCGGGTATTTAATTTTAATAATACTATGTTCCACTTTACTTTACGATATTGTAGTCAATTTCTCTTATTGTTTAAGATTTTAAAGCCAATAAAGTTCTGATTGTGTCGATAGCAAGATGTTAATTGTTTTATGAATTTTAACGTCATCGTGTTTTGGGAATTTAAAATTTAAATATAGATTAAAATTTATCGGTTGTTTTTTGTTTGTATGCATAGTGAGATTTAAAGTCTTTTGAAATTATTTTTTTGAAATAGTCCGATACATTTCAGTTTTAGAGAGAAATAGAAACTAGCATTTATAGAATTAGAAAGGATAGTTTTAATTCCAATTCTTTAAACGAAGTTCATGTGTGGGCGAATAAAAGGGTAGCTGCTTTGTTCACTTGAACCAAACTAGTTTAGAGTGAAATATAGCTTGTAAATGATCTAATTTTAAACAGGGTCATGAAAGAAATGTGTATCGTAATTAAGAATAAAAATGATTGTATTTGAGTTTAATATGAAGCAAGAACGGTAATTATTCGAAGAAAATGTAGGACATGTTCGCAGAATCGCAGACAAGGCATGTTCCGTACTCATTTACATGTTAATGAGAGGGTTAGCAAAGATGGCAGTTGAGGAGCTCTGAGCCGATAGTGCATACGTGTCGCCTTCGAGCACCGCCTCTTCACTCACTGATTGCCTGGAAAAATGGAGTTTATTTTTGGCTAATTTAAAATTTTGCTGTGGTACCTTGCGACTTGCGAGGTCTTGATGAGCATTGACTTGTTTAGTTCTTTAGTTTGTTCTTTATGCAAGCTAGTGCAATCTCCATCTTTTTTCGAAATTTGGTTGAAAATATGACCGTAATATTTTAAATGTATATTGAAACAACTTTAAATGTATATAGACAATGAAAACAACGAAGAATTATATGCCAAAAGTTAAAACTAAGATTTCGTATCTTTATAGTAGGTATTTCACGCGTATGCAGCGCGTTACTGCTATAATTGTTTATAAGTTAAAAAATTGAAGAAGTTCCTTGCAAAGAGTTGAATTAATATTTAAAAGTTTTTGAAATAGCAATAAAATTTCAACAAATGTTCACGAAATAAATTTATATACTATACCATGTGGTTTATTTCAGAAACTATTATTAGAATTTGACCGCTATTTGTTCATTAACAAAATCAATCCACGACCCAATTAAGCTATTTAGTAAGAGCACAATAATACCACACGCATAAATCAACTGAAATATCTTTATTAAATAGAACATTGCATCGCATTGTCATCATTACTATAAAATCGGACCATATTTACCATAGCGATAGCAAAACCTTATAATTCAGTACAAAAGGTTGATAATTCAGAGTTCACAAATTGAGGTCAATTGTTACCCAGGCTGTACAGCGTATATCTCTTGCAATTTTTGTTACCGATGTTCTAGCGTTTTCCAACAATGCACAAACATGTCACCGATGTTCATGTCTTAATGAACGTTACATTTCTAGCCTTAATTGGAACAACGAATGAACAACAGCTGCAAATACCTAGTGACGTCGACAATTTATTTGAAGATGCTGTTTTGAAACATTATGAGGGGATTAAATGTAGAAGAATGTACTCTGTGTGTAGCGGATTAAGTGTTATATCGGTTTGAAAGTAATGAATTTTATAAATTACATCCGATTACAATGGTTTGTTTTGTACTGCTCTGCCATTCGTAGAAGGGTCCTGATTACACGAACTTTTCACTTTCCTTGGAAAAGGTCGACATCTACCCTGTGCAACAAAGTTTTAACTTGCCTTAATCGAAAATCGGAAAATGAGTGATGTGAGACTGTGCATGTTTCATGCACTTCAGTGTTTTCCTTGGGTACCTACTCTTCCTCAACATCAATAAAAAATTAGTCACATACCTATATAATCATAACCAATAGTTTTATTTGATTAAAGTTTAGAAAATTATTGTTAGAAAAACAATTACATCTTACGAAATGATTAATAAGTGCTTTAAAAGAAATATGCTATCTATTAACTTGATGAAATAAATGGCTATTCACTTAAATAGTCACAACATTGTCCATCTGAAAATCTCAGCATTGCTTTAAACGCGAATATCAGGTAGACTGAAGCTAAGACCAGGAATTCTATAAATGTTAACGCTTTCAATAGTTTTTCTGGGTAAAAGATCTTTGTTTACTATTTTGTCTTATTCTCTTTGATATTTAATGAAATAATATGTTTATTATTTATTCAGCCTTATTTGTTCTTATGTATAATTAATGAGGATATATGTATATACATAGTAAGAGGTTATTATTAAAGAAAATAATGACCTATGGTGTGATAATAGTAACATCATATTGTACATTCATGTAATTTTTTACAAATAGGTACTTATTATTATTCATTAGTTTACTATATTATGTACATCCTGCGGATCCAGTATTTTCGTACAAATATTGCCTTTATAATTATTTATTAGAAAAATGTAAAAAACGTACACTAATTGAAATAAACACATGTATGCACATTTCTAATTAAGTTCCTATCAAAACGTATTTATGTTAAAATCATTACACTTTATGCCTACATTTTAGTTCAAAGCTCGCAATACCCGATCCTTACCACGAAATCAAAAGTTTCATTATTCTTCTAATTAAACCTTGATTAGAACTAGGCCAAATTTCTTTATTAGACTGTCATTTAGACAAATGCTTCTAACAGACAGATAGACAGCGAGAATGTTCCATAAGTTTCTACTTTCTAATTTGGTACAGAGTTCTGATTAGAAAACCTTATACACGGAGTAATTTTTCATAAAGCTTTTCCACGAATTAGAATTAATATATGTAAGTTTTCTATAAATTAAATTGTCGTATAAAATACATTGTGTCTATAAATCATTTATAGCATCCATTTAAAAGTTATCACATTTATTTGTTATAATTACAGGGTGACATTCTCCAATAGCCGCCCAAAATTTGGGCGCGGTCTATTCACTAATTTTATAACAGTGTTTCATAGCTGTAGCCGATTTGAAAACAAAATTTATTATATTGAAATGAAAGCATAAACAATTTAGCGGGTGAAAACGTTGCGTAAATCATTGTCGAGTAATATCTCTCACAAGTGCCGGACTGGCAAACTTTTGAATAACTTCATCAAGTGTACCGATACAGAGAAATTTCCCGACCGGTTATAGATAACTTTAACTTTCTTACAGCTTGCAGTGATAAATATTGCTGTTGCGTCCACCGCTCGATTGTTTCTTTACTTCTCTTTTGTTAATAGAATACATTAAAGAGCACTTTACTCATAACTTATTAACCGCTACACGTCTACCAGCCCTGCGAGTAATTCGGCTGAAATTTTAACAGAGTTAAAAAGCGAATTGCTGCTATTGGCAGTTTAAATGATTATAGACTGTTTTAATTTGTCACATGTCACTGAATATTGGTATTTTATTTAAATTGGGCGCAGTAATTATAAAGTAACTGTAGTCAATAAATAACTGTATAATAAATTAATTGTTTATGTGCAAAAGGCTTTTTTACTATGTACGCATCATAAAACTTATAATATAATGGCATCTGTTGCGAACAATAAATAAAATAAATAAATAAATAAATAAAACCTTTATTTGTCTCTCTCACAAGGGTTAAAAATGACAATTAATGAAAAATACACATAATATATTAGGCAACCTTATGAGAGCTGGTGCCCGAAGTGGGTTCTGTAGAACCTGTAGAACAATACAATACAATCTGTAGAACCTGTAGAACAATACAATGGGAAAGAGCAATATATATAATCACAATATAGGCGAATGATCATAACAAAACTACAAAGGATTACCTGACCGCAAAACGTCCAGAACGGGTTAAGTATTTTCATATATCATTAAACAGAAAGTACATTTCATTAAGCACATTGCTGCAGTAACAGGCTGAATTTACATTCATCATAACCCGTGATTGTGAAATAATAACAGACCCCTTTGATGTTGACGTCGTGATCAATGGTAGGTGCTTGGTAATCGGATTAGCCCGACCGGCGAGCGGACAGCAGGGGTCCTAAAGACCTACAGCGCTACACGGGTTATAATTGAAACAATCGGACCTCGTATTCGCACCATTGCTCAAGTGATATACAAGCTTGTGTACGTTATTGAGCCTACATGTTGTTATTACTTTTCTTATCGCTGCGTCTAAGTGATCGAGGTTGGCTGAACCTAATAATTGTTGCCGTGTCTAACTGCGAAGTGATTTTGTTGCTACGAATATACTTGAGTGGATGATTATATCCGTTGTGTTGTTATTACTTTATGAGTGTGAAGTGATTTTGTTCAAATTACACTAATATACTTGCCTGAACGTTTATCTTTTTACTTCGGTTTTCTACGAGAGCAATTACTAATCAAATAAAGATGATTTTTGTAATTGAAAATGGGATGCAGCGGTTTACAAGAACAGGCAGGGACAATGACTGGTCCGTGTCGATATTAACAATGCCTATTACCAGAGTCAATTATTATGAGTGATTATAGGCTTTGTTCGGTTTAATAGGTTTGGTCAACACCATTGAATTGTTTTGCAGAAATTTATATTGATGTTAGCTGCGAATGCTGTATTTAAATTAAAAGCAACGGAGATGCGGGAAACTAAATAATAATTTCGAGTACGAACATTGCAACATTTCAAAGTTTTCATTAGTTATAATGTAAGCAAGTTTTCCAGCGTTTATGCTCTCCGGTTATAAAAATATAGAGTCTCCCACTATCACTTCACTTAAAAAACAAAATAATGTTTATTGAACAAACAATGTTAAGATAAATTTTATTTTATATGCACGTACGTAATATGATATTAGTAAAGTATATTAATTTTAAATGTTTGCCTTCTTATATTCATTTTTCTACGTGTATTTTAAGTTACCTTATACATAGTACAAACATACGGATGTGAGCATAAAATAATATTATGTAAAATCAGGATTGAAAACTGGAATTAAAGCAAAGCCCTCAACCTTTCATCTTAGCCATGATAATATTATTATGATTTAATAGCGTCTCCTCAAACAATTAAGACTTAAATAAGAAATCAAGCATTATCGCATGTAAAGTGATTGTATGCCTATTGTAATGGCAATACGACCTTCATTAATTTGGTGTGCAATTTCAGTAGATATCATAACTACCGTTGAGTATCACACTAATTGGAGTGCTATTTCGTCGGCTTTAATTACTTCTATGCAGGTTAAATGTTTTGCCGAGGATGGAGAACTAGCGAGCGAAGCAAAAGTGCATGTTGTTTGTGAATTTAACGAATGGAAATTCTCTGAATGTTGATACGGGGAAGATAAAGGATTTCGGAATGTGTCATTATGTAAATGTCCGAATTGGTTTCGTGAAATTTTTAAGGTTCTGTAATCTGTTGGATTTTAAAGTGGTTCGAAAAATATTGTATAAAATGGGTGTAGTTATGATTCAAATATATAATAATAAAAACACTTGAATATCATGATGATGATCTGTACATGATGAAGAGTTAAACAATATATTTTGTAATACATCTATCGAAAAAAGAAAATGTAATGAAAGTAGAAAACATCATAAATACCTACATGAAGCCAATAAGTCAATACCTAAGTAGTATCTACAATTAGTAAATTGGCAATACAATTTTTGTACGCAGCAATAATTATAATGTTGCCAGCGAACATTCCCGCGTAACCCCATTTACGCAATATTTATTGTTCAGGGCTTACGAAACGGTACAGGCATGAGAATACAAGTTAAGCACCTTGTACGACGCACGTACGAGACGTTATAATTATAATTGTAATAAATTACTCATTAATAAGTAAGTATTTCAAGTTAACGGCCACATAAACAGCAGCCTGCAGGCGCGCTGGTAACATTTATCAGCAAAAACTGGTAATATCGCGGAATATATTTGAAATTGTGTCAGTTGTTTTACCTCGGAAAGGAAGTGTACTTTGTGTATTATGTGGATTTGTGGGGAAATGAATGTACGGAATGATGTTCTGGATTACCGTTTTAAAACATGGCGCAGAAATGGCACAGAATGTAAATAGGATATGAGTGAAATGTTATATTATATCTAATCTTTGTGGATAACTATGTTTAAAATACTTTAGAAGTAACATATTGCTGTAAGTACTTATTTTGTTAAAACGTAATACTAATTGAAAGACAGCATACACAATCGACCAAAAACCTTCTGACTTTTCTATGTTTTTTAGTTAACATATTTAATATTAGAATTAGATTCGCTATATTGTAGCTGTTTTATTGCAACCATCATAATGTACCTAAGGCACAAACCTCGCCGCGACGTCAAGACAACAATCGATTCGTAGCGCGGGTTGGAAGCAGAAAACGTGCATATTAATCAGACAATCTCAATAGAGGCACTAATTAGGTCTGACGGTGACAGTGCGACGGTGTTTGCGTGAACCCATTGTCTCCCGTATTGTGTGTCTCTCTTTGTTAAAACAACGCAACGCTACTGTTTACTCTTTAGCGGTTTTATAATGGATTCATAATTCGCTTTCGTGTATATTATGTTTTTACGAGTTTCAATGATTGCGTGTTTGTTTTGTTAATTTTGTGTTAATATGGTTTGGTAATTTTAGGATTGGATTTATTTTATGTACAAATTATTATTATAATAATATTAAATATTTATTATTGTTTCATATTCGCTTTTGTTAAAATAGAAACTTACGTAAACAGATTATCAAGATGATTATTGTTCATATGAAAAGAGTTTAAAACAAGTACAGAGACATCTTCCTGCGATCTAGTTTTAAGACAAGGATACTATTTTAAAATGAATTATATATATCAAAGTTACGAGCAGAACGTCAATTTTATTTAACAGTGAGAAATATCTTTCATTTCATAACACATTTCCGAGACTTTAGACCTAAATATAGGATCCTAGAATAGATGTGAAAATCATCTTCATTATATTATTTCATTGAAATTGATAGTTCTGTTAACAATCTATTTGTAGACTTTTTAATCTATCCTTTTGATGTTATATTTTTATCTTGCGTCTTCTTATTTTAGCTACAACCTACTCCAGATACGACAAAATCTTATGATCTCTTAAATCCATTATATTTAAACTTATTCTGTATTTACTATTTAGTTTGAAGCAAAATATTCACGCACATACATATTATATTATTTGTTAGAATTAACCAATGTTTCTTGAACCTTTCGATAAGCAGACGAACCAATTCACTAAACTACTTATTGACCTACAATTAAAGAATTTTAATAAGTATTAATATTATATCGATACATCGATACACACATCGATACACACACACGCCAATAATCCATCCATGCATAAGATTATTCAGACAATTCGTATAATGTTCGTCGCTTACTGTAACCCTGTCACTGTCAGGCCTAATTATTGCCATTGAAATAGCTGATTAATATGCGCGCTCTATGCCGATGTTCCATTGTGGAAGCCCGCTGAATTATGCACATCAAGTGAAATAATCTGATTATGCAATATTGTCAAGTATTGAACTATTAATTCATGTACGGATCACTTAAGCGGTGATCCACTGTGGTATTAAGTGGGTACGGATTGCTATGGTGTTCAATTATCAATAGTTAGGGAGTTAAGATTTGATTGTCGGTGTGTGCTTGACAAATTTAGTGCTTGTCAAATTCAAGTAAATTTTTAAAAACTATAAATAAAAATCATTTATTGAACAAAGTTCCTTACATCAAAATATAGACCCCAGACTCCCAATATAGCTTACGCTGTGTTTCAAACTGTAAATGAAAAAATAAATAAAAGGAAATTCGATTAGCGCTGGTTTATGACATCTCTATTTTTTATTCTAACAGCTTGTTCTATAAAATAGCCGCTGGATATATGCATTAGAAATATTTCTAGAGTAGTCAAGACATTCGATACCATCAGATGATTAAAACTATGATATTGCAATTGTGTACAAGAAAAAATACATCGGATGGAATAAATATCAGCGAGCAAAAAGAATTCTGCGAAAATAGAAGAATGGTTATTAACCTGGATAGCGTGCTTAAAAAGGAATTTTATAATTTATATGAAATAATCAGTCTGCGGTGAGAGCGAATCGTTGATACAATAATATTTTTTACAATGAAGAATAAAAGTAATCTTTTTCTAGATATTATTTTTGAAAAGCTATAGTAGCTTTAGCATTTTATTTAAGGACAAGTGTATAATATACTGCTTTGGGTAACATGCACTAAGCTGTGTAAAGAGTATATAGAACTATAAATCCATTTACTCACGCTAAACCTAATTAATGTACATCTTGCATAACACAAACAGCGTTTAAAAAGACAATTAATCACCGGTAGATTCTAATCACTGTTAGTTCAGCTATGTAATAGTATGTACAAGCTTTTCCACCAGACCCATCTGTCATCTATACATATAAACAGTCTGAAACAATGGGCACAGAACAACTGCTGTCGCCCGCACAGACCCACTAGGCATTCAGATTGATTTGTCAAACGCATTGTTATGTACAATATGTCATAAGGATGAATGAGATAAGTTTGCGCTAGTAGCTAACGAGTTATCTATTGGAAATGATTATCGAGGAATAATTGGATGGGTAAGAGTTAATGTGAAGTTTGGATTGAATTTGAGGTGTTCCCGTTTTGGGGGATTATAGGTATATAAAGATGATCAAATTGTTGCTTATTTTAAGGTACTTATACCTCTCAAAAATGGTATTTGAAAGATATTTAAAATTTATAAACACACATTTGAGTCTCCGTGAATTTTCTTTATTGTTAAGTTCATTAAATAATTGGTTGTGTCTGGTGGCTATTTCAACAAATGTTCAAATATATTAATCGTCACAAAATTCCTAACTGAAAATGACGGAATAAAATAGCATACGTTTTATTTAATTACTAAAGTAGTGCAAGCTTCAAACTATTATTTGCAGCGTAACGAGTTACAGCTGTTTTCCATTTTGACGTGGGGCCATTCGGGCGTTTGATTTATTTTCAATTTGCTAAAACTCAACAAACTTCAATGGGACTATTAACAATTGAAGCGCACTTTTAAACTAATTAAAAATGGGCGCGTCTTCGGCACAATTTGGACTATTTAAGTGCTTACGGCTCGTTCCTGTCCAAGTTGTTTCGAATAAAGAATTAATTATGAAGTAGCAGGGTAAGTTGGCGACGGAGCGACTTGAGAGTTTCCCGGTTACAATTTGTGGGAATGGAGCAGGTGTGGCAACCGGCAGGCAAACTTGGACGGGCCCGACACACGCTTTGTTGCCTTCTCAGATGATGAACTTGATTTGAATCGCAGATTGTACGTGTTTTAAAAACATGGCAAACTTGCCAAGTGCTTTCTTTATTTGCGTTCGCTGTTTGTTTAGGTGTGTTGGTTACGTTTTATTTTTAAAACGTGAAATAGTTAACGCATTAAAGTATTTAATACATTAACAAATTCTTTATTTATCAATTAAACACATTACATAAATCGTATAAAAATTGACGTTAAAAATATAGTACATATTGAATCAAAAACTAAAGGTTACCAATCGACGAGCTTTATCATAGATATAATGAGTTGCGGTTTTACCCCTTAAGGTTAGAAAAAGGTTGTCAAAAGGTTACATTGTTTCCCTTTTTTATAAGGTTAATAAAGCACGCCACTGTAAATGTGGTCTTTGTCGTATTAAAAATCTATACGATGTATATGTACGATACAATGTACATGTATGAAATTTCAATGAATCCTTTGGAATATTTAAAAATAAAATAAGTGTTCCAATCTGTTATCACTTAAGAAGTAAGAAAGGATTAAAAAAATCATACCTACTCCATGTGTATGTAAGAGAACCTACGATAACTGAAAAAAAATGCTGGTCTAAGATAAAGGTTTTTTTTGTAAACATTAGAATTATAACAACAAAAAGATCAGTCAATCTTTTTAAAAGCCATGTCTATTGTTGTGATAATTATTTTCTATATTTCATATATTGATCACTGTTATGGATATAGAAAACTAACATGCAACTTTAAAAAGGCATTCAAGCATAAATAATTGTTATTTAAAATTAATATAAAACGTGTATTTACAATTATACACAAAAATAGTTTAAACCATACGTAAAAATTAAAATGGATTATTTATATTAAAAGAGCTATAGAAAAACTAGTATTTTTATTCTCTTTGTTCTACTGCAGATAATGAAATTTATTAATTCATTAAAAATGTACTTGTTTTTTAATTAGTTATTCACGAAGTAATTTCAATGAAACTTGCACGTGTAAGCTTCAATTATATAACATTTGTAATGACCTAATACTGTTTGTAAAATGTTAAAATACAGTTTTATTTTATTTATTTCAATACATACAGTAAGAATGTAGGTTACATTTATTTAGCACTAGGTTATTACCGCTACTACGTGCGAGTTTGTGTAATGTAGAGTATAGAAGGTGTAATACATATTTGACTAGCAGACTGAAGGTGTTCAGATTTTCAATACAAATTTTAAATTTCCTCATGAGTTTTGGTTCACTCTAATTTATATTAATTATATAATATACCAACGATGTGATAGAGTTATTAAAGATTTAAGGATTTGTAATAAAGCTTTTACTTATCTTATTTATTAACTCTTGATTATTGAAGGTAGGTTACCAATTTAGCTAGTCTAGTCTGTGTTTAAAGATTTTGGTTTGAATATATCTTTGTTTATTGTAATAATTCAGGGATAATATTTTCTTCGTAGTGTGGCCTGTCTAAAGAGGTTGTTATTTAAATTCTGTACTTAAATCTTGTACATTGATTTCTAATGAATTCGAGGAAGATCAGTTCTACAGACATAGTTCATACTAAACTGTCTTTTCGTTAAAAAATTTCAAAGGTTGCAATTTTTCATCATTCCTCCACGACAACATCACTAATCAAATCAAATCATTTATTTTCCACCATAATTTATAGATTAGATTTCCGCCCGCGGCTTCGCCCGCGTTTGCAAAGGAAAACCCGCATAGTTCCCGTTTCCGTGGGATTTCCGGGATAAAAACTATCCTTTGTGTTAATCCAAGTTACCCTCTATATGTGTGCTAAATTTCATTGTAATCGGTTCAGTAGTTTTTACGTGAAAGAGTAACAAACATCCATACATCCATACATCCTTACAAACTTTCGCCTTTATAATATATATTAGATTACAGACTTTAAATATTGTAAACAGACGTGAGTCTTTACAATGCTTTGCATTACATTTCAAATTTATAAATATAACAAAGCTACAAGTATAACAAAACGTAAATCTTTTCTATATGATTGGATCCAGTAAAAGTACTTTAAGTAAGTCCAGTCCAGTTCCAGTGATGTAGATCAATGTTACAATACAATCATAGTTGTTTACTTGTTACGGTAATGGTAATTGACGCTGACGACCGCTATTATCTCTATTGCTCAGGTTTAGGACTGACCGTTATTATTTTAATAAACGACATACAAACATTTGACATTAACGTTACGGGGTTTTAATAGCGTTTTGTGTTTCGCTGAAGAATTCCAATGGACAGGATTTCGTGGCAGCGATTTATTTATGATCCTGCGTTTTTCCATGTTTGTGAAATACTTGTGTGGTGCAAGTTGTATATATTGCATATAGTAATGTTGATTGTAGCTTTAAATAATAATTAAAATTAATCACGTTAACTCCAGAACAACTCTAAAACTATTAATTCACATTTAAAGGCCCTTTATAGCCTGAATTTAGAAGTAATTTTCCAAAATGATTTACTCTAACATGTGATAACGAATACGCCCATACTGCACGTTTTACATGACGAATAGTACGCAATCCGTCGGCGAA
>CAJQZN010043795.1:0-33347 GCA_907164685.1 Colias eurytheme | reverse complement strand
CTTTTATAACATCTGATATGACAGTTCTAATGTGTGGTCTACGTTATGTTACATCAACTTAAATATGTACTGGCTCTTTTATATCATCTGATATAAGAATTCTAATGTGTGGTCTAAATCTCTGTCAGTGATGTTGGAATTTTCTACTTGAGACTAGATTTGAAAGTTCTATTCATTCTATCAGCCTGATTAACTGATATACAGCAGAAAATTTGCTATTTATACGTAAACGTATGTGTATCGCGATAGCTTAATAAAAATGTGGTAATAGATTTAACACTACTTTTCAGAAATAAATTATGCATGAGTATTTGCCGACCAATATTTTTATGAATTCTCTATACATTTAAAACTTTTTAGCTAACTTTTCAAATGTTCCTTTAAATCTGGAATCATTATTACCTCTCCAGTGGATCGTCGGCTCGAGGTCTCACTGATCTCGCCAGTCTCGGTCTCGCTCTCCGGGGCCTCTGTCATGGTGCTGGTTATGATTTCCTATAAATTACGATATTTTTTATTATTGGCTCAAAAATGAGGATTACGTAGAACATACATAACGATATAACAGATACATAGATACATTTATCTCAAAACTGGGTACTTACCAATTGAATGGGACAGGATCTTTCAGAATTTCGTAATGTTTGAAATATATAATGTAACACTCACAGTAGTAGTGGTCTCCTGAGTGAAGGCGCGCGTGGTGAGGTCGTGCACGGAGACGGGCGAGGGCGGGGCGGAGGGCGCGGGGGAGGGGCTGCTCGGGGCCGCGGTTGTGTCCTCGGGCTCGCTGGCCTCGCTTGCCTCGTCGTCAGCTTCCTCGCTCTCCTTGACGCCGTTGGCGGTCTGGTACGTAAAGGCACAGAATCTGGTGAATCGTCTGGTAGTAGAGCAACTATGAAGTTTCTTGCCGATTCTTCTCCGTAGCTATACTACTTTCCGAATCGGTGGTAAATGTTAAAAATATGTACCTAATGACGTTTCAAAAGTGCTTCTAGAAGAAGTCTAATTGAATAAATAAATGTTTGAGTTTGTTTGAGTTTGAGTAAGCGACCACTATCGCCTATAAACATTTGCTGTCTTCAGCTTTTGCAAATGGATCGCCAAGTTTGTGGAATAAGGTACAAAGAAATGATATTGTAAAACAATGTAAATTATGAGTAGATTTCTAAATGAAACCATTTATTTAACCGATTCCTTAACCACAAATTATATCTTCAGTTGCACCCATTACAAAACAACGTTTTCTGTAGGACAATCTATGGAAAGTTTTCCAGTATTAAAACTGAAAGGTAATAGCGATATGATCTACATATTAGTTAAGTCAGTGGTAAAAGAAGTCTTTCCTTTCTCTCTAGCACAAGAATTTCCTACCGCATTTTATTTTAACCCAGTCAGAGCATTCCACGCATTTACCTTAGCACGTTCATTCTCAATGTCCTGTCTCTGGCGAGTGCGCTGGTCCCTCTTGGCGTTGAGTTGTTCCCTTGCGGCCTGTTCCCTCTGCACCTCAGCCTCGATGCGGTCCAGCAACAGTTCCTCGGCTTCAGGGGTCATTGACATCAGGGATACGGCCATGTCGTCCTTGGATTGCATTGACTGGAATGGTAAGTGGTTTTGTAATTAGTAATTTGCGCCAAACAATTGCCTAAACAATTTTTCTTTTAGGAAATATCTAGCAGATCCTCTTAAACTGGTCTTTTCTATTTTTTGGTATTTAAACAAAATATTTTTAGTGCATTTCAGAAAACAGAAGTCTTTGAAACTTTTACTTTTACTTGAGATTTGGAAGGTCCAGCATTACAAAATTAAAAAGAAAATTATTCTATTTCTATAAGCACTCATACCTGAACATAATCTTCAATAGCGGTTCCAATGGTGGCGTAGAGGTGTGGGCGGCGGCGGAGAGCAGACAGGGCACGTTGCAGAGCACGATCGGCATCCTACGTATAACAAAATATGTTCATTAAATTTCAAATTTTGATTGATCAAACTGCGTTGTGAGTTTTCTTAGTTCTGAATTATTACCGAGAAATTTATTTTCATTGAATTGATTTTTCATTGACTTTCGCAGTAAGTAATAGAAGAGGTGTAATTTACCTCTTCTATTAGAAAAGCACAACATGAACATTATTATTTAAATTATCAGAACACATATTTCCTATTTGATAAGAAGTGAATTTTCTTAGAAATCATCCATGTCAACAAATTGTGTACGTGTGTGAAAATAAACCCCAAACAGTCAACCAATAAATATAAATATTGAAGTGAAAACTTCTTTAGCGGCGTTGAACACTTTTTCTGTAATGGGTATAAAATCTTAAACTCGTGTCAGGACACGTGGCCTGATCGAAAAAGCGTAAGGATACCATTCCAAAATATCAAACATGCTCAACGGTAATAATCAAGTTTTCACTTCTGCCGGCACTCCCGGAGTGCAACCCGTATTTTTTAAATACCTGAAGTCTATCAGCAGCGCTGGATCTTTCAGCGGCTGCAGCCTCCCGTCCAGCGGCTGCAGCGCGGCGCCACGCGGTCAGCGCTCCGCTGCGCTCAGCGGCGAGGGCGCGGACCAAGCGCTGCAAGCACTTCTGGACGCGGTGGGCCTGTGGATGGAACTTGTTCTAGAACCGTATGCCGCTTTAGTGTTTTGAAAGTTATTTTGACGTGACAACGTCTTATAATTCGATAGAGCCGGCTGCACACACGAAAAAACATGACTCATACGGCGTTACCTCGCTCTGGCTTGAAGGAACGAGCGACAAAGAAGCACAATCGGACGTTGTCACCAATGTCACGTTCAACTATTGTCAGTAAACCGACTTTACAGACAACCAATTTTTTTTTTGAGTTGTGTTAAGGTATCTATGCATAATCTGCCTACATTTTGAAGTTAAGAATAGGGTATATACTTTTTTCTTACGTGGAATAGCTAAGAAGTGAATTGATAAACCTTATGAAAGCAGTGCACTAAAAAGAAATATTTTTTATAAATATAATTTCATAGCGCTTGATTTAATGTTTTCAAACTTCAGAAATTGGATCAATAAGATCGTAAATAGCAACTTCGTCTTGCATATATATCCAATGATGATTTTTATGAATTTCTTTAAGGCTGCAGTCTAGCAAAATTGCGTTTTCAACAAGTTATTTGACAATTTTTTCCCGGCTAATGAAATGATAAACTGAATTTTTTTTTCTTGTTTATCAATTAGTGTTATATACGCAATGCGCGTGAATTTTTTCACATTTATAAAGTTACTTTATGTTACCTTAATCAGGCCTTCAAGATAAGTCTATTTCCCCCAAAGACATTTCGAGCTAAGTTTGTGCACTCACTACGTTGCAACCGATTACAATTTACACAATCTGATCAGCGCATTATTATCCTTATATAGTCGTTATTAAAAACTGCTGAACACAATTGCCTAAAAACTTATGATTTTCTTAATTAGAACGTTATAAATTCATTAAATTTCCCATTTTTTGCCTTACAAAATCTATTGATAAATACTGCTAAAAGTTATTTTTTCCATTAATTTATTCGAGTTGGTTGAAGACCAATGAGTATTAATCCTTTAAAAAAATTTTTTTTTTTAATTTTGATAATTCTTTAAATATTAAAAAAATATTTAAAATAATTAGGAAAAATCCTAGCGAATTTCTTTAGTCGCGCTCCTTGGGCCGGAGCGTTCTGACGTGTGCTCTACGCTCGATTTTCCTTCATACCGAAGTGAAAGTTGCTCTACTTCATTAAATTTAATATTTTTGTTAATTGATTATTTTTATCTTAGTTTTGTGCAAATATTCATATTTTTAAACATTTGATTTCGATATGGAAAATAAACGAAAAAAATACGCGTGTAACTACTAGAAAAAAAATTATCTTCGAACATAAAGTTAATGAAACCAAATAGATTGCAAAGGTGATTGGCAACAATTTCTTTATTTTACGGGGTGTCAGTAAAGGGATGTATATTTCTTTAAAACTAAAGTAAGCTCATAAATTTTCTTATAATATAATTTTTTTGAAGTTCCAAAAATGTTTATTTTTCGTTTGAGAAATACGAAATATAATATAAACTTGTATTGAGAACTTGAACTTCCCAAGTTCATCCGGGGAAATCCCCATACGGGGAAAATGATTTGTTTACTCCAAAATTGATCCGAGGTGTTTTAATTTTTTCTTCTAGTCATTTTCAACGTAGCGGCATGTTGTTTGATTATTAATTTTGTAACTTAAATACAGGATGTTGGTTTTATATTCTGATCTTACAGACGCGCTGACAAATTTAGTCCGCCATTTCTAGTTTAGTCTACCAACTCTAAGTACCAATATTAAAACGAATGGATTATCATCACATCATCAAAACTCAGATGTAATGGAAGATCACAATAACATAGAAAATTCAGTGGGTGTTGAGAACTAAACAAACAGAAGTAACAGAGACGCGAAGAATAAAAAAAGAGGACGAAAACGATAATTCGTTGATGCTTTCCCTTTTCGACGTATTGTTAGGGTACATCACCAATCTGCAAAAAACAAAACTGATGATTCCCAATTGCTGATTAAAAATGAAAAACAAATAATCGACAACAGTGGTGAAAATTTGCTGATCACAATGAAACATCCTTCAGTGGTAGCAGATTTACTCATTTCAAATGTATCGGTGAACAGCGTAAAGGAGAGGAGGACAGGAAAACATTATGAATGTGGATGGTGGATTGTATACAGGGTGTAATCGATAAGTATGTGCAGGCGATTATGACGTTATTATTGCAGGTATCAAAAAACTTAAAACTGATATCGAAATTACTTTACCTAATGATCAAAATGACAATAATATTTAAAAGTATAACGAGAAATATCTAAAAAATTTACTTTATACACTCCCATATCAAAAAGGGAAAATGGGACTAGTAGAAGTTAAATGTCTAATTCCGGCAAAAGACATGAATGCGGAAGATGCGGTTAAAAAAAAATTAAATATTTGAAATACAATGCAAAAAATAACACTTTTGTCATAGATAAGAATCATGACTATTTTTTCTAAATTCAGGGACAACTAAACGTTGCAGAAGCAGAAGTCTGCTTATTGGCTGTTTGGACTGGAGTGAATAATTCGTTAAAAATATAATATATAAAAAAGTATGTAACGTTTAGGCAAAATAAAATGATGGACCATTATCATGATTTTACATAAATTGCCTACTGTCAGAATTGATTGATTCGAGACTTCAGCATTCGATGCCCATCAAGGACCCATCCTATATCATTTATTAGGTTTATCAATATAAATCTATATATTACACATAATATAATAAATCTGTAGAAGACGCGAAGACTGACATCCGCGCGGACGGAGTCGCGGGCGGAAGCTAGTCAGAAATAAATATCTTTTGTTTTCATTTAACACAAACATTACATTTTTTTTATTATATACAAAATTTGTTTATCCGTTTTATTAGTTAAACTGAACAACTTTCACTAAGAAACTTAGGTCGAAAAAAATGTATAGAGTTCTGCATTTTGTATGGAAAGCTTATTTTTTTTATATTTCGTCCAAATTTCTTTGTAAAAGTTGATCAGTTATATAAACATGAAGTTGAAGATATCAATAGAAAGTATTCGCAAATTTTGTGTACTGATAAAAAAAATCACCCGGTGTAATTTTCACGAAAATTGTTTCAAATTGTCATTTTTGGTACTTATTACGAATATTAAATTATGCATACGAATGATTTAATTTTTAAAAATTAAGTGGAGCAACTTTCCTTTAGTACATTTGTAATATTTACATATAGGATGACAGGATGCATTTGTTTGCACTACTAGACCAAGCCCTTAACACACTAGAAAAACACCTTAGAAAAGTTAACAATCTAAACAATTATTTTAACAACTTACATTAGGAGGCGTATCGCGAAGAGACCGAGTATAGCAAGCGAGAGCAGTGCGGCGGCGCTGAGCGAGGTGAGCGAGCACACGCTGTTGATGTAAAGCAGCCAGGCGACGGCGTTCAGCCACACCTTCTTCTTCCAACGACTGTTGAAGGCAAATTAATATTATTTTTTTTTTTTAATAATAAATATTATAGGACATTATTACACAAATCGACCTAGTCCCACAGTAAGCTCAATTAAGGCTTGTGTTGTGGGTACTAGGCGACGATAAATATAATATTTAATAAATACATATATAGATAAAAACACCCAGACCCAAGAACAAATAATTGAGTTCATCACACAAATATTTGCCCAAACCGGGGATCGAACCCGGGACCGTCGGCTCAGTAGGCAGTTACTTTACCACTGCGCCAACCGCGTCGCGTCGTCATGAAGATAAAAGAAAGCCTTTTAATGAATTATGAAGATAAAAGAAAGCCTTTTAGACAATATTTAGGAAGTTAGACTCGTACTTATTATGACTGATTTGGTCACTGAAAACCAGTGTTGAAAACTTTATCTGCAAGATATTATATTGATGTGGGTAAAATTTTGGCATCATTGTGTGTAATTATTTTGTTTCTTTCTTTACTATTTGTACGTTTAGTGCCAAATTAACGTATTTGCATAATATGTCTATGTCTAGTTCTATGAAAAAGTTTTAGTGGATTATTTATGTTGTAGGATAAAATTATACCTGAATGTTCGATTGGAATTTAGCAGTCATACGTTGACGGAAGGTCTGGGCGGCGGCGGGGTCTGACGTCATCATCTGTTGGTAACGGTCCTCGAGCTCTGACCACTCTCGCATCACTTTGGTAATCTGTAAGGATAAACATGTTATTTATAATGGATGTTTGAATGTTGGTGCTGTTTTTTAATATTATAATATCATCATCATAAGACGAATGGTTTTATCGTCATTTAGTGATGGAAAACTTTTCATGAATTTTAATTTCTGTAAATTTTTTTACAAATTGATTTTCTGACAAAAAAGTATGTATATATTATAGTATAGTTCCATATTGGATCATCCATACTAATATTATAAATGCGAAAGTAACTCTTGTCTGTCTGTCTGTTACTCAATCACGCCTAAACTATACTGAACCAATTTGCTTGAAATTTGGTATGGAGATATTTTGATACCCGAGAAAGGACTACTACAAGGCTACTTTTTATTACGAAATATATACCACGGGCGAAGCCGGGGCGGACCGCTAGTACCTAATAAATAAATCTTTAATTTTCTTACCTTCTCACGGTGGGTTTCTTCAAGACGCTGCTGGGCATCCTTGTAGCTCTGATGTTCAGTGCGAGGGTCGAAGTGCGAGAAGTAAGGATCAGACGTGGCGCTGGAGGCCTGTAATAAATAATGCGCGAACATTAATCTAAAGAATAGGGGAATATTGGAGACGATTAAGCTTTTTTATCGATAAACAATTACAGACAATTATTTCAGTTCCAATTTGTTATCTCTTATATATCGTTATAGCTATCTCGAGTTATGATTTGAATTTTGTAAAATTATTGTCATGCAGCATTGTCTTTTTAAAAATTAATATGTACCATCGAATTGGGATGATTAATTTAGTTGATCAATTATCTAAATAAACAAATAAATCTTAAAATTTTCGTTGAAACCTGATTGTCAGAATTACATTAGTAACAGAGGAATTTACCGTAGTAGTGGTAGTCGTAGTAGTGGTGGTAGAAGAAGTGGTAGATGGTGCAGAGGAAGATTCAGGGTGAGGCCAGGCGGAGTCATCACCGTCGGTGTAGTCATCATCCTCGGCGTCATCATCACGAGACAGATCTGCGTCTTCATCTTCATCCATGTCTGCAAATTGAACATCTAAATAAATTTTAAAATAGGTTACAGTATATTATTATGTATAGAATATTTCATTAATTATAATAATTATTGCTCATTGTTAAAAGTTTAGATATTTCAAAATTAAATAGATCTACCGTAGTTTATAAACAAAATAAGTCTAGATATATCAATAGAGAGATATCGACGGTTCATTAAAATAATTAATTGATAAATTCAAATTCTTAGTCACTTGTAACAATTATAAAAATTTACCGTCATCAGCGTCGTCATCATCGTCGTCATCGCTCAGATTCAGAGAGTCATCATCATCATCGGTCAAGGCATCTTCATCATCAAGCAGTTCATCATCACGCTCATCCATAGCAGCTGAGGCGGCCAACATTTCTTCAGCACCAGGGTTCACTGGTACACCGACGTCCATGGGCTTATGCATTTTCACGTTTTCTGTTCAGAATACAATAATAAATGTTCAATTTATTTCTGGAAACTGTTTATTCTCATTTGAATATAAATCTACTTTAGATAAACATAATGCTTAAAAACAAATCGTTGCTGCTTAACTTAAAAAAACATACCTTCTTATAAAATTGCATCATAAGTCATTCTATTGAATATGTGCTAGAATTAAAAATATACCCACCCTTAAAATGTTTTGGGCAGCAGACGAATTCAACGCCAGAGAACAGGCTAATTCCACATGGCAACAGCATAGCGAAGGTGCGGAGTCTCAGTCCACGCTGGGCACAAGCTCTTCCAGCTGTCGCATTCCACCTGGAGAATTGCCAGCAGCGGCTCTGGTTGTGGATGTGGTCGAAAAGACAGCTCTCAGGCACCAGCAACGCATCCGATTGGAATGGACCTTCTGCCGCCAAATGATCTTTGCAGTTTACCAAAATTTGATGGAACATCTTATAGTTAGGCACTAAGCTAATATGTATTTCAATTATAGGAATCTTTAATGCAACATGAAATATATGAAACAAAATAATATAAAATAGTTCTATTTTATGTGGGAGGATGAGATAATTTATAAACTTTAAATTTAATAAACAAAGTTTGTCTTTATTAATTAAAATCACTCTTCAAGTAAAGCAACAGTTGGATGTTGAAATTGAGACAAACAATTACTTTGTTCTTGTTTAATTCAAAATAAGCAAAACAATTAATTTATTTGATGATGATAAAGAAATAGAATATTAAAAATAGATACATACCAAGGCATCGGAAAGGCTTAACCCAACGTGTAACCTTGCACTTGGCTGCGTTCCCGGTTCCCAGTTTGCACCAGTTGCTGACTTTCACGTAGTGGGAGGCCTCAACGATGTTCGTGATGTCGTGGCTTGGATATACCTGTACAAACATTGTTATTTCTCAATCCCACTGTCTTATCGCTACACTGATTATGTTACACAAATCTTCCTGAATTACACTGCTCACTGAATACGTAAATTTATACGCCCAGATTTATGCTTAAATATTTATGGATTAACGAAGCCATTAGACGAGGTGGAAATAAAACAAAAGTCGAGTGTCGAGTGACAGAAAGCTCAACTGTTTTGCGAATTAGCACGCGTTTAAAAATAATTGTACAAAATTTTGTGAGTGGCTCTCAAAGCGGCAACAATAAAAATCATTTCTTTGCAAAATCGCAGTTGACAAAAAGACACGCTCTACAAAACGATAAAACATTATTCCTATTTGTTACAGTTCAAATAATTTGTCAGTACATAATATAATATTGGATCGGCAAATAGTGGTCAATGATTCTTTTATTATTAACTTCACCTCCATTTTTGTATGCAATCAACTCCCATAAACTCGGTTTTGACCCACTATTTATTGTTGTATTGTCATCTAATCTATCAAGATTCGATAACAAAATAATAATTTCATGAGTTTATGCGTGTTTTTGTACCTATGTTAACTATTTCGAAATGTTAAGTGTTACCTTCTTGCAATAGTCCAGTATTTCCATCTTGTCCTTCAAGCAGTTGTGGGGTTTCGTGGTAAGGTCAGGGGTCCACCGGCCAGCAGCTGACATGTACTGGGGGTGGTAAGAGGAGCCAGCTTCGCACAGCACAGCCACTTGCGGCTCAGCGCTGTTGGTCGTCTGTAACAAATTATTGTATGTTTAGTTTGGAATGAATAGTTAAATTAGATCTTGAATTCTGGGTTACACGGGGTATTTCCATTAATCTATTGAGGCAGTATAGTTAAAAAAAATATTTTTATATTATTGTAGTTTTCAAAAGTTCGATAAATAATTCTGCTCTATGTTTTCAAAGATTTTTGTGAACACATATCAGATTTATTTTAAATGAAGATAAATTACATTCAATCCCATCATCAATCATCGTTAATAAGCAACAGAGCGTAAGACGAGATGATAGTTCCGTATCAGGTAGTTGCATGATCAATATCAATATAGCAAAAATGTCTGGCAAAAGTAAGACAAATAACGTCCCAATAAACGATGGTTTTCACCGTCTAGACGTCGGGAACTCGCTGATATTTTCGATAAAGGCTATTGAACCCGTCTACGGATCAGTATCCTCATAGTTTTTCTTATGAAGATTGAAATTCATATTTTCCAATGCAAATAAGTTTTGAGTTTACTTTCGGGAGTCTGCTGCAAATTATTTTCAAGGATCACGTGAAACTTTCAGATGTTGTTATTGTTCAAGTTTGAAGATACATTCAACACATTTGAGTTTCTTGATTATGTTAAGAAAAACAATAAGTTTTATATGATTAAAAGCAGTCTGGAAATATTATTATTACAAATATTGTTGCTATGATGAAACATTTTAATTTAGGTTCAAAGATTAAATTAATTTTATCTCAACGAATACTTATTCATAGCACAGGAAATTTACATTATCCCTAAAGCTTGAACGAATAAAAACTTTTCTGTGGCTAGTTAAAACATAATTAAAGCTGTAATCCATAGCACTCTCATGCAGTTTTTGTCACGTTTCGTTGGCAAACAAAATGTTGTGGTCTTAACTATGATCTATCTAGAATGCTTGTACCTAAATTTGTTTCGTATATTTTTTTTTTCTCGTCTAGACCTTAGATGTGGACATATCCTTTGAAAATGTATTTTTTGACAAAAAATATTGCATAAAGAAAATTTTCTTTTATGTTTTTATTAACATGCAAAACTTTGAAAATAATATCAAAATAATGGTCATTTGTACCGTGTACGGTGTAACACATAGGCTCAAGGGACGAGGAAACTCCTCATCAAAGTAAAAGGGATAGTCCTCGTATTCCTAAACTATTCGTCATGTCCGGAATTTTACGCAAAACAGGAACAATATAATCAAAACCCTCGTCCAAAAATGAAGTAGCAGTTGAAAAGCAGTAAAAACAATTTGCTGTAGTGACAGTAAACAGTTCGAGAATAGCACTCAGAATAAACAGTTGTCGTTTATTTAGGTTCGGTTACTTTGTTTGCTGCAACAAAACCTTTAATGTATCCATTTAACTACCCTTTTTATCGCGTAGAAAAACATTAAAGAGATCGGTAGAATAGTGATAGGCGTGATTCAAGCATGTGGAAATTACTTATTTCCCTTGAATTTAATTAGTGTTTTTAGTTTTAAATGCATAAAGTATTATTATACTTGCATTGGGATTTTAAGATTACATGCTACTTTCAAATTACATGTATAATCCCTACATTTCCATGAATGTTGGGATTTTAAACATGAATGTTTGTAATTGAAGATGAACTCTATACAATTCATTTCACAAAGCCTCTCAATCAACATATATAATGAAAGTTTAAAGTCATTATAATATTATATTGCAAATGACACCCACCAGTGTCCAATTTTCATTTAAATGAGAAGACCCACTTTTAGCCTTTTCATATAAATTACGTAAAATATCAAACTCTACGTACAATTATTCTTCAGCGGTCCAAATTTTGGGGCTCCTTTCGTTATTTCATAATAAAATCTAAAATTCCAAAGCGAAATCCTTCCTTCACACAAGTGGGCGTTAAAATCTGCTTCGAACAAGGGACGGTGTTTTTGTGTGTGACAGTGACGCTCCCTATCTATTGAGTTTGAGTGTAAAAATAATTTTAGGAGGGACTTTTGTATGCTCCAACATTAATCAAGCGTATTTGCGAAAATTTAATGAAACGGATATTTGCTAAATGCTTTCAAACCCGCCAAGTAATTAATTGCTTTTTGCGACGACTCTAGTTTAGAAATTAGGATATCTATGTTTTGAGGTTTCCTATGTTTGTCTAATTATAAAGTAAGATGCTTGATGTTTATTCACTTAAAGTAAACTTATTTTTCTATGCAGATTATTTATTGATATACCTAAGGTTTATATTTTTGCACGATCTTTTTTATTACTGAGATGTAAGAAAGGTTTTGTACCTTACCCTTACCTACCTTAGCGTAAGATTTCATTAAGACTGTTACGTCATTAATTCGACTGTTTATGGTACTTAAAACTCCTTGAAAGTGTGAATTTTGTACTCGTAAACATGCGCTATCGCTTCGCTTCGCGTCGCAATCGAACGCGTTGCCAACTCATCTAGACTAGCTTGCATCGCCGCCTCACTCGAGCCAACTTCTTGTTATTTCACAGTTAATTACAGACTTTTCACTTAGTTATTTCAATTTTCTATTTCCTTTTGGCTAATTAACTTTGAGCGCACTCGTTTTAAATTGCCAGTCGTGTTTTTGTACATCCGAACGAAATGTAGTTAATTTAATTAGGTACCTCTGTTACTTGGTAAGTTAAATAAAAGTTAATGTATTTAAATTCGTACTGCTGTTATCTTTTAGGATTTTATGTACGATGAATCAGATCTTCCTCTACAGCTTTAAACATAAAAAGTAAAAAAATAGCATTAAATTAACTTGTCAATGACCTACGCCAACTTTTACAGCTAATAATATTAAAGCCATTAATTCAATATAATACTATCTTCACGTATATGAAATAGGTACCAATATGAAATAGGCAAAGGCGGTTGTAAAAAGTAAAAGTATTCTCCTCAGTCACTGAAGTCGAGCAATTCAAAGAATAGATACTCTACAGACATTTTATTTATTTCAGCATTTTTTGCTTGACGTCATTTTCTCTGTGCAAATATTTACCACACTCAATTGGCCAATATCACTATCATAACATAATATAATTAATATTATTCAGCTATTAGCTTACACGAGTAACCTTTAACAAACACTGACAGGCAGTTTCAATGTAATCAAATCCGTAACATCGCTAACAATTTACACATCTCATAGTTATTGTCTAAAACAGCGGAGTGAAAATTAGCGAACACTAAACCTAAGCAAGCAATTAGCTTTGAATCCCTCGTCAAGGAAACTCCTCAGGCATTAGTTATGCGGCGTTGAGGCACGTTCACAACTTGGCTCGTTAGGGAGTGACAGGAAGTTTGTCAAGTCAGCTTGAGACAGCCCTAGATGTTATAGCGTTTGAAGGTCAATACTCTGAATTGGATAAATAGTTCGATGAAGTGGTTGCGAAGAATTTTAATGATATGTTATATTATAGCCTTTGACATGAGATAGTAACTGAAAATTTAATCTTCAGCACACAGGAGTAGTTGGAAAAAGCTTTCCAAATGGAATACGTTTTTTGAATTGACAATTATGTATATTTTTAACTCTATATAATATTAATAGTGTAGGTATTTATATTCTTGCTTAAGCTAAGTCAAGTTACTCTAATAAGGGTGATCAGACGCACTGACGCATATAATATATGGTTCATTATAGTTACTATAATTTTGTCACCCTTTTATGATTAAAACTTCATGAATAAAACAATAAATCCACTATTTATTTTAGGAAAACGAATGAATATATCAATCCAAAATATATTCACATACGCACTATTTCGACGAGGCTTAAAATATGTATTCTTTTATTTTTAGCGTCGCCACTCACGATATCGAATACAAGTGACTCAGCAAATTGAATCTATCAATATTCGATACGAACCACGTGCCTGATATAGCTTTCGATACACTTCCCTTGCGAAAATACTTATTTTGTTTCTATGTGCGATGATAACATGATTTTCCTGCGGAAAATACAAATATTAGGCAGTTGGGCTTTCTCAAGCTCTATGAGGCAAAATAGAGCTCGATCAAATTTAATTTAATAAACACTTGCTTATTTCCAAGAAAATAATGCAAGAAGCAATGGAAGCAAATTGACTTGTTTCACCTCCCAGGTACACGAAAAACAAGGGCTATCTCTGTAAAGTGTAAACTATTAAAAAGATTGCTAGTTAGGAGCCTGTGCTAGGTACTACTTAAACCGAATGAATTTCGTAATATTTATTTCAAATTCAACAGTAAATATACCTTCCAATCCTCACGTTTAAACGACAGATGTTCCTCTTAATGGAAAACCACCAGAAACCTGTCATGCGCGCCGTGAGCGTAACTAAATGCATTTGACAGGTCGAGTGGTACGAGCTTATATAAGTTTAATATTATATCTAGAGTAATATTGTAAATAAGAAAGATTTATTGGTATAATTTTAATGATTTCCGAAAATATTTAAGCATTATAACACACATGAGGAGACATTATAACATACATCATGGAGGAGAGTAAAGACCGGAAGTAATGGAAACTACTGGAGGAGGCCTTGGCCAGAAGGCACACTGAGTTGAGAGATATTCTATAAGGATTGTACATAAAATAAAAGCACTATGAAAATTATACAGTCATAAAACCATTCTCACCCAGTTAAAAAGGCTAAATTAATAAATAAATAAATAAAAAGCTACATCGGTACCGAGTAATATAGGCTATTTTTTTCGAGTCAACCCTTGTGAAGGTTGGAACAAGCGGCTAATATGACAAACGATGTGCTGCATGCCAGTTTCATATATTGCATACAATTTACATGGTCAGTAAATGCATGCATCATGCTATAATGTTATTATATCACGTATTTATTGTGCTTTAAATGAATATTCAATTATTATAATATAATAGGCGCGCTCTGCCCAGGTTGCTTCGGGATAAAAATAAAACAAAATATAGCCTACGTCAGTCAAGAATACATTATTCTTCTTTCCTTCTGTTGAGAGAATTTTTCAAATCAGTCAGTTTCGTAGTCTATCAATTTTAAACAAACCAACAAATGATAGTAAATTTTCAATGGTCTTCAGGTAATTCTAGATAACTTCTTAAAAAGATATAGCAAAACTAAGAAACACGTGTATCGTAATACTAAGTAGAATCTAATAAAATTCATCATGATTTATGAATAATAAAATCTCGTCAATTAGTTTCAGCGAGATGATAATAAATATTCCATTAATGGTGAAAGGGGTTTTGTAATCGTCATTAATCTCGGCTAGTTGATGACATCAATAAAATTACGTCTTTTTGAGATAAATTGCGATATTTAACGGCCAACTAGTCACGCAAGTCAACGAGAGAGCTATAAATTTTAGCCTATAATTAATTTACTGTGGTGTGGGAATAAGTAGGGTTAGTATTTCCCGTAAACCCAACATTTAATCACGGAGATTTTTTCGTTGGAAATTACGATCAGATGGAGAAACTAATGTGTGTTTTATATGAGCGAAGCAAAAGTCTCGGGGCAATTTATAGTTTTCTGATATAGGGATTGAAATTCGCAACCAACGTATAGCAATCGTCCTATTTGTAAAACATTCGATTATTTTCTACTATCTATTCCATTTAATATACCTATATGTAATCACTGAGGAACATCTCCAACAAAAAATATTATATACGAAGGTAAAACGAAAATAAAACTCCCATTATTTTTCCACATTCCAATATCAAACTTCTGCTCGCCTATTCAAATACAAATATGAAACCTACCAACAGGGTAATCGATATTCGATTTCCCAGTGAAAATACGTAGAAAACTCGCGCTCAAACTAAGTTCCCTCAACGGTAAGTGACAGAACATTGTCTTATCAGCTTACTAAGTGTGGCACACGTTCTCATGAGTCCTCTTTATGTAAATATATGGAGATACCTTCCACTCCACGGCTACTTGTTGTGAGAGTAACGTTGTTACATTGTCACAAGTAGGGTTGCTTGATACTAGTTTGATAACCCATTCATATATTGTAACGTTCATTTTCATACACGATGGAAGGATAAACTAAAGTCTTTTTAAAAAGGTTGAGGGATTTTTTGTTAGAAAGGCATTTCTTTAAATTAATAAACAGCTAAAAAATTGTTTCTATACTCGGTATTGGAACCTTGATTATAAGTGTATGATACAATTATATGAAAATATTTCTCGTCTTTCTCCTTGTGCTGTATAATTTCAAACGCTATAAAAACACACAGCAAGAATGCATTAACAAAATAGCTAAGCCACGACATTGTAGCTAGTAAAACCAGGTCTTGCTTTGAAGTTTTATTACCTAGAGAGTTTGGTAAAAGCTTTAGTTTTTACAATGTAGCGGGCGACCAACAGCCCTGAATAAATAGCTACTGGTAGCCAAGTTTTGTGGTGCAGAGTACCCTCGCAGCCTTGTCGCGTCGCCGCTTTTTACAACGCTTTACAAGTTTCAAGGGGAAATTAAAATGAACACTGTGTCGCCCAGACTGTTCGGCTTTTTGTACCGTCTTTGTTGTCAATTTACATTTTTCTACTTAATGTTACGCGAGCGAAATACCAATGCGTTGGAAATAATGTTTCTAGTGTCACTTGTTCACGGACTCTTGCATTATGCTGTAGGGTAGGTTAGAGTCGGAAAATATTGTGGATATTTTTAAAATTACCTCTTTTCTACAATAAAAAGTAAAAACTGATATGGAAAATGACGTTAATAAAACCGAAACATAAAGGACACTTCGGTAAGTCATCACTTTTATTTAATTATTTTTTGTATTTGGATAACAACATCTATTAAGTACGCGATTATTATAGGAAAATCAATAAAGACGTAAAATAGAACCTCAATCTGTTCCACGACACGTTTATTTTTTATTCAAGACCGTCCATACATCATTTCCGATAAAAACATCAGCGAAAGTGTGTCACCACATCCCAAAATAGTTCTTATATTTTCTCACCATTCACCTATTGATTCGTGAGGTTATGATAAATTGAGAGGGAACGACTTGACGTGGGGACATTTGTCTTCCCTGAAGTAAAAAGCCGAAGTATTTACATAATATAGCTTAGCCAGTCTCAAATATTCAGACGGGACTTTAGATATTTTAAAAGGGGCCTTTGATACGTCTAGACAAGATGTTTACTGCTCTTTGAGAGTCGATAAACTTATTTTAATATCGGGGGTTATGAAATTTCTTTATAGAACTTGGTAGGTACGGCTACAATGTAAAGATGCAAATACGAGAGCCAGTTTGAATTACTCAAAGCTAAGTTTTGATATTATTTTGATGACTTTAGTTCACATTGTATTGAGTTAGGGTGATTTCTCTCTGAGTTGAAGTTTATGTTTTGCATAAGAAATGCATCAGAATGAACTGCTACTTGATATGCGAGGACATTATAAATATGTACCTCAAGTAATCTACGCGATATTTACAATAATCCATACTAATATTATAAATGCGAAAGTAACTCTGTCTGTCTGTCTGTTACTCAATCACGCCTTAACTACTGAACCAATTTGCATGAAATTTGCTATAGAGATATTTTGATACCCGAGAAAGGACATAGGCTACTTTTTACCCCGGGAAATAGGATAGGTTTTATCCAGGAAATCCCACGGGAACGGGAACTATGCGGGTTTTTCTTTGACTGCGCGGGCGAAGCTGCGGGTGGAAAGCTAGTTATACATATACAACCCAAAATAACTTTAAGAGCTTATGATAAAAGCTTTTACGAATACAGAAAAGTATTTTAAACGAGCATAAGTCGGTCACCGCTAAGAGTTAATAGACTCTTTTCATTATTGCAATCACGTTCAACATTCAAGGATTTGTCCTGAAGCTTAATTGGATTGAGGATCATAATCAGTAGGATCTTCTCGCTAAGGAAAACAAGAAGGGGAGAAAATTTATTGTGAAATTTATAAAGCTTATAGGATTTTTGTAGAGATATATTGCCTGTTGTACTTATAATCAATCGTTATAAATGCCACTATATTTCGTGGAGCGAATTTTCTATTATAGCGATTTATTTATTCAATTATTCACAAATTTCAAATGTTTTATTGCTTTATTTTCTGTACCTACTAACTTTGTTATAGGCAGGGATGCATCTTTTATTTGCATACTTGACAAAAAACGTGTACATACATAGCTACAACCTTTAGAAAATTTAAAAAAGTCCGAACAAGAAAGATGAGTTATCTCTTAGAATAGTGAAATTCTTGCCTACATATAATAATATGTACTATCGCCAATTTCCAGTAAAATACAAAAATAATACGCTGTATCAGTTACGTTTCAACGGTTTATTCGGATGGAATAATTAATTCTGAATTATGAATTAGAATTATTGAGCCATAAGTAATTACTTGAAAGTATATTTTTCCGACAAAGAACTAAAAATCTCATATAAAATAAGCCCTTGATATAGAGATACGACCTTCCACTTATTTGACAGACTGAATCGACGGATATTACCTGTCTTTCGATTAAGCGAAGGGAGATACCTATACTACTCTCATGATTTCTGTTTATTTTATGAGTTTGACAGGCTGGATATTGAATAATGTGAATGATTTAATAACAAGGCATAAGAGAGAACTGTTCATTATGTATTTATACTTAATACGTATAGAAAATATATCTTATTCACCTAATTTTACCTTCTATGTTGTAACTTAAAACAAAATACGTATATAATATTAAAAAAAAGACGTGTGGCACTCGGGGACTGCCGTCGGAGTGGGGAGCGTGAGGTTTTTTCGTTACGGAATGTCTCGATTCAGTCCCCGCGCTCAAGGCCCGCGATAGAAGCTATGCAATAGCTTAAAATATACTTTTATTATAACTACACACCTATTAAATTTTTATTTCATCATGTAAGTGTATTAAAGTCTATAATTTTCTCCAAATTTACCGCCAAAATTAAAAGATAATATAAATAGAGCGGCGCGGCGCTTGTATTATGCATAGCGTAATGAAGCTTTTGCCTAAATCACGCGAAACTACAATTTTCTTTATAAAAAATTATTCAATTAAGACTAAGCTTTTAAGATTGGAGATTGTAGCTGTGATTAAGGCTGTAGATTGTGTGCCAAACGCAAATAAATATTACAATTAACACCTTAAGTTTAGGGCAATTAGACCAAATAATTAAATTAATTAAAGTGTACAATCACATGAATAAAGTACTATAATTGTTATTAACACTTATTAAACGCAATAATAAAAGTTTGAAGTTTTTAAGGGCCCAAAACATTTCATAACGTCATGATCAATTTAAAAATAAACGCAAATGCGTCAATATTTAGGGTAATAGATGAATCAGTAGAAGTAGAAGCTATTTCAGAATTGCGTTGATTTATTCCTTTTCACAGTAACAGTCATGTCACAAATGTGCTACAGTGGACAATCTCTTAGAAACGTATTTTAATTACCTACTAAGGATTCACATAAATGCTAAGCCCTGTGACGTCATTCACATAATACTGTTACGTGTAGCGTAACATGTATCTTTGCGATGCTATTTAAGAAAATAAACACGAAACTAATGAAATGAAACTAGAAAATATGTATGCAATTGTACCTAAACAGTAAAATAGTAAGAGGTAAATATAAAACATAAATTGGATAATTGCATCTCTAGTTTGCACTTAAATATGTCTAGACATTTTAATAAGCCATGTACACAACACAGTTCAGTAAGTGTAAGATAAATACAGACCTCTACCAGACTCAAGTTTAGGTATACTTTTGTATTAAAAAACTATGAAAGGACATGTTTATTTCTCAACCAAAATTATTCTAAAGTAAGGGACAATATCCATTACCTTTAAAAATTCAGCATTTATAATATTAAGTAGGATTTATTACCAAGGGTCGACTTACGCTTAAATGATAGCAAATTTGATCAAGTGCTCCTATCATAGTGCTATTAGGTTATATTGAAGTGTAATTATTGGAAAACTGATGGAAGCCACGGTAATTGAGTTTTGCGGACAATGTTCCATTATATACTGTAAAATTGTTTAATGAAATTGAAAAAGCATTTGCTGTGTTATAATAACACGCGCTTGAACCCAGAACCTTTTACCAACATTACCCTTTGTTATTTTTTCAAAACAACTTAAATTTTATAGGTATTCTTAAATTTTCTTAAAATGTCGGTAAGTATCCGATCTTCAAAATAAATGCCATGGGTTAAGAGCAACCTTCATCCCAGCATATAATTATTTTACCTTCTGGACAATCGAGTATTATTCAAGTACCATAGGACTATAATATCACGAAGGCCTTTTGCGTATTTGTATTCATATATATTATATACAGAAAAGTCTAGAAAAGCAAACTGAAGCTAGCAAACACTTAAGACACACATTAACAAAGTGAAATGTTATTACCTAATTGTTTTATGTCTTGTTTTCGCTGTTCAATTGATATATTCAAAGTTCACTAAACGCTGTAAAAGCTATTAAGCGGTAAGTTAGGTCATTAAAGTCTGGCTAGACCGAATCATTAGTCTAGAAATCCGTAGAGAATAGGTCATACAATGTGCTTTGAAAGCGTGCTTAGCTTCAGTGCATAATAACACAAGTTTTATTGTTTTATCACTCTACACATTAGAGTGTACATATTTAATTGGATAATATCACTAGGATACTTAAATAGGGTACTTACTAATACAACTGATCTTTATTCACAAGTAATAAAATATGTAGTAATCAACACGACAGCACATTTTTTGTTCAAATATAACCTAACAAGGTTTACATTATTATGAAAAACTGGAAATCACACCAATTATGGTCGTGAGTCATAATATAATCATTGATAGAGTTGTACTGCTGCCTCATCTTTTATTACTTTACTTTTACCCTTTAAATTTAAATATCTACACAATTTAAATGAAAATCTGTATTCGCTTCGTTATCCTATATCCAAATTTGTAAAATAACTCCGGTATGAATTTCATGCCTGTATAAATATTTTGAAATAACGCAACACCAATAAACGTATTGCTTTTTCATGAATTTTATTTGCATAGTGACCAAGTCGAATGTTAGATTTTTTCTATTCCTTTTTTATTCTGAAATAGCAATTACTCTACTTGTTTTAAAAGAGCAATTTAATATCGACACAAAAGCAAATTAAAATACTAATATCTCATTTATCAAGTACGAAGATAAGCTTTCACTATAAAGTGGCCTATCCAAAGCAATTATCCAATAAAGTTCTCCATTAGCCTCCTTAACATAGCGTAAATTAATTTCTCATCCATACATTACGCGTTTAACCTTTCAATGGTGCACAGATAATTAATTAATATCGATAGAATGGCCCTGACATCCCTACTAGAGTATTTGTGCGTGAGTATTGATTTTGTATGCGCGCGCAGCGAGGGAGGGTACTGCCAGTCGGATTTCGATTTTTATAGGGCCCGAATCCGGAGCTTATGTCAGCTATAACTTCTTAATAACTTATATAATTGTTGACACGTTGTTTTTCTAAGGTCACTTTCATTTATCATATTATCTTGAAAGTTCTTGGGATGTTATGGATGTATCGATTGACATTTGATTTTGTTATAGGATTTTGTGAAAGCATTTATTTTCTTCTTAATATTTATTTTTGGTCTGGAACTGATCGTGTCGAAAGAAAAGATTGGCAGGTAGAGGCAACCTCAGCCTTCGTTGTTTGTTAGATTTTCTTATAGAGAAAGGTTAATTGAGCTGTCTTCTCTAAAAGGTAATAGTCTAAGAGTAAAGGTTGAATTTTAAATGTCAAAAGGTCATCTCAGGTACTTTGTCAAAATAATATATTATGAAGCAAATAATAATAAAATGTTTTTTCAGGAAAATTTTCTGCTTAAGTATTTGAACATGAATAGCAGTGTTACAATGCTATAAATAGAATTTTCTGGAGCAATCAACGAACCACGAAATCCATCTGTTGGAAGCCGGCGATTTGTACGAGTTCAGTGGAACGAGTGACGCGCTGACATAAATGCGATATTTGCGATAAAATTAACAGATAATATAGAAAAATAAGCAATGAAATATATTTTATACGATTTTCTCGCTCGCTACCCTGCAAGAAGTATTTTTTTATATGTTTTGATTTGATTGAGCACGTATTCGATTGATTTATAATTAAATTGTTATTGCTACGAAATAATTTCGAAGAATACTAAAAGTTAACAACAAAAACAAAGCTGTTTTATTTTTAGACCCATCATTGCTTCATTGCTTATTTATGATGAATTTGTACCCAGAAATAAGAAACGATAATCATAATTTTAATGCCATGTGTTTTATTATTTTCAATTATTCCATAATTAAAGCATTATTAATAGACTTTTCAGAAACATTAACTTCATTAATTCCCTTTTAGTAACATAATATACATCTAGTTCTTTATGTTAATGACGCTCAAAGACAAATTCATTCCCTTCACATAAAGGCAAGTTAGATCCGTAGCAGCCTCTAAAAGATGGCCGCTAAATAATTCAAACAGGCTTTCATTCCACTGTTACCAATTCCATTTCACCTTTATCGTGTGAAGCAGAAAGTTTTAGGTTAATACATTTTAAAATGGATGAGATTTGTTTTATGTATCCAACAAAGTGAAATGTGAGAGCATCTGGATGAATTGAAATTCAAGCCTGTTCATGGTTCAGTGTTATTTATATTATGCGAACGATATTTTAAGAATTATTTCACAAATCGCTCTGAATATACACCATTGTTTGTCAACAGAATGAATTTGCATTAAAATTGAATGTCGTTCTGTGGAGTTATTGTTTGGTTATCGTTTTACTGATATTGTAAGAACATTTATGTAGCGTAAGCTTTTTTTAACGAAATACGAATTCGAGCTGTTTTAATTATAGAAAATTCTTATACAATTTATTTGGTTAAGTTGGATTTATTTTGTTAACATTATAATTAAAATGGACGTTTCGAATAATATAAAATAAACAGTATCCTTTAGTATCTGAACACAGATTATACAACGTGACTTAATGCGTATGTTAAAGCTTACGTTATTGTGTTTGTGTGAAAGCGAGCATGTGTGTACACTGGCTCTACACACAAACAAGTAGCTTAATAAAGCCCCAGTAGGTATTTCAGCCGTGCTTTTCACTGTAAATTTAATGTCTTTATAAAATAATTATAAAAAACGAATGTTTAAAACGTATAAACAATATTGAAAGAAGAAAGACTCAAGAAATCATATCGGTATTGGTTTCAAATGCTCGATAATCTTATCATATTATATTCTTTAATTGCACATGTATTTTTACTTATAAAATAAACAATGAATTGACACTAGCTATAGCAAAATCGATATATACCTATAACGTTAAAACATTTCATTATTTCCGCTTAAATTCTCAATAATTGGAAAAGCTTATACAGAGCTAATAGCTGCTCATTTCGACTGAAAAAAAATCAAATTGCATTCGTTTGATCATCAAAGCCATTCATTACGCCGAGTTAATGCGGCAAAGCATCCAATTTATTAAAACTAGGCTTCGATATAGGTTAGTGAGTAACCAAACGGCGGAACTTTTTAATTTATAACGAAAAGGTCGAATCAGAGCTATCACTTCGATATTTGCGGAGTTACGCGAATAGTGCTGATTGCTTGCTCCAATATATTTGTATATAATTGAAACGTTTGCACCTGACGTGTGTACTTTACAATTTCCGGGTTGTTTGGATAATTATTTTGCCCTTTTGTTTCTTTATTGCGTTAATTGATGACGGAAGTGATTCGGATTAATTTATTTGTCAGTACGTAAGTAATAAAGAATTTAAATATATAACAAATCATATTTTTAAATTGCCTTATTAGTTGGTACCTATTTGAAAAAAAATATTAATCCCTTTTTTATTTCGCCTAGTAAAAAACCTTTCATGAAAATGTTATAAAGAACTTATTAAGTTCAATAGTTTAATAACCACCAAACAATTTATTTATTTATAATACTTCATTGTACAAACATGAATGGACAAAGCAGAAAGAAAAGAACAAAATTACAAAGGCATCATTTACTTTATAGGTATGGTACCTTAACGTTTTCTTTGTATAATCGTATACTACATATTTGAGAAGAACTCAAGTGCAAAACCATTCAAACCGCGTGAGTAATTTGTTACTTACATAATCTAAAGGAAACTAAAGATATTTTAATTTAAGTAGTTCAACACTGTTCAATATACATTTCAATTAATTCTTATTCCCAATAACTCGAGTAGCGATCAAATAGATTCCAATCAAACTTCGCTAACTTGCTTCAATTAAACCGATCGTGAAAGCTGATATATTTATGTAAATAAATAAACATTAATCATCGCTGGTTTGATTAACAGTTTGTTTCTAATTAATTGAATAATAACTGGAGATTTTCCGCGATTTTGGGCACATTCTATGGGATTTGAATGATGGTATTTCCATGGTAGGTGGTATATACGTATATAATAATCCTTATAGGTACAATAAAAATATAATTAAACTACATCTAATTTTGATACTAGTTCATTACATATCATAGAAGTATTTATTATTATTATTATCAAACGTAATTGCTTCTACGGCTTTTAATTCATGTCACAAAATAGCGCTGAATCTAACTTATTTTTATTTGAATCGCTTACTGCATTATATCTCCACTTCTACAAAAAAGTACTTCTAGTCCTTAGTTCCTTAGTTTTCTTGCAAAGGACCAAAGCGATTAGGACATCAAGGGACCGAGACATTTCAAATGTTGCTTTCAAGATAGGAACAACGCAACTCTGCTAACTCGTTAACGGGCTTTGGATCCAGAATTGTAAATCTGTACTGAAACTAGAAACTACGACTCAATTTTTAAGCAACTGATCTACACAAAACCTTAGAATGACTATTAGAATATAAAAATGAATTACTTTTAAATCTAGGTAAGTATATTACCAACAATTTGCTTATATATCTATATTAATTCACCAATTTGCATCAACCGAATTAATCAAAGCAATCGAATACAGACCTTAATTATTTATAGTTCGATTTAATAATAAAATTTATCATTTATATTACGATGAAAACAACTTTTAATGTAGCACAAAAATTTCTGCAACGGCTCTGAAAGTTTTTAACAAACTTACCGCAGACCACGCATAAATTTAAAGTATATTTAAAATGTAAGAAGTTTGTAAAGTTTTCTGTTTTCTAATAATATCGATGATGTACGTGCTGCGGTAAGAAAAATAAATGTGAATCTCTCATAATTTCATTTTGATAAATCATATTTGTTTTATGTTAGATTTCAAAACTATTGTAGATGTAGGTGTTTACATAATATTATAACTGCTCAAATATTTATTAGACTAATTCTTTTTGCACCATTAAATGGAATTTTACCATGTGATTTAATGATAAACAAATAAAAAACACAAAACTATTATCATCATAATATTTTAAATAAAAAAATGTAATAAAAAGTCTATATACGTAACTCAATAAATTATTAAATCAGAATGTAGGAATGTACCGTTCGCACATGCAAGATTCCAAGTCATGCTTTGCTTTCAAATTTAATTATAAACAAAACCAAAGACTTGACCTCTCACCGTATTCATATTACTATTTAATAGGCACTGTCCTCAGCAGTGCCACAAGGGGATTACTATGACACTCAAAATTTAATTAAACCTCCCTCTGAAGACTTGCTACTCCAAGATTTCACAAGTTTCCTCTAAGAGTCTACGCTTAATTCTATTTTAATATAATTAGAAGCTTTCAGCGCTGTGAAAATGTCAGTCCAAAACAAATTAACATGTTTAATATAAATCTGAAAACGGATTGAGCGCTGAAAGCGGGAAATTGTCAATTTCTGCGCCAGACGACCAGCGGCCGGCGACTGTAATTACGATGAAATAGGCATTATGCTCCTTTTTCAGAGCCATTTCAACCCTTGAGTGCAAGAGGAATAAAACGGATTATTGATTCAAATATTGAAAACGACTCGAGCAAATTACATTCCATAATAAAATGCCATTATTACGAGTTTTCCCTGTTTTTATATCGAATCCGATGTCTATTGCCCAAGACAAAAAGGGTAAAAAGATGAGCAAATTCTAATAGAAGTTAGATTTGTTATTTTATTGCATGTAATGTATTTTTAAGATTATAGTTTTTATCTTTTTGGATAGCTGTAAGCCGTCGTAGAAAAATAGGGATATTATCTCCATGCAGTTTCTTGGTAAAGGGGTTATAACCTGACGATATAAATATAACCATGACTAGCAATTTATCCCCTTCGTATAGCCACATATCCGCAATGCAGATATCTATATCCGGATCCAAAGAATTGGCACGTGAGAAGCATCGCGAATACCTTCACTCCATTACAAGACCCATAACCATTTCTATCTAGGTCGTTGTTATCTAAATTATTTCCGGAGATCGAGCAGATGCCTGATAAGAAGGCTTACAGGATCGCGCTTTCAAACGAATAGTTTGAGATTCAAATAAAGTGTAGAGAAATCAGCTCGCTTTGTCCTTATTCCTTTGTCAGGAAAATAAATAGACACTCTTGTAAGAAAAGCTCTGTGGAACATATTTACTAAATATTCAGTTACTTTATGATAATGTTTTGGAATCTTTAAAAATAAATGGCCAAAGTTTTCGGGGTCGTCAGGATGTCACCTCTAAAAGTTTGAAATCAAAAGGTGAGGTCAGAAGGTAATGCACCAAGTTTCTGAAAGTGTCCCTTTTAACTAAGAAAGTTTTGGGCTAAGATTAGCCGTCCAAACTTTACATTTACCGAACTGACGTTTAAAGTGCCTAAATCGATACCACTTATTTCACGACGAAGGAGTAAAAAGCAGCGGCTTCTATTTCACTTATTTTATTATTCATTAAATAAAAGGATATTTTCATGCAGGTAGGTATACTACCAACAGAAGAAACTTTCAAATCTTCTTCACGCTTTCGCACTGAGTAATGTGTTCCTTACTGAAACTTTGTATATAATGATTGTTAATATCAAAAGAAACATGACACGAAAAACATCCCTTCTTTTGTTAAGAAGCTTCAAATTGGTGCATGGTTGCGTTAGGAAAAGAAGTTTCCAGAATATGGGCGTTCTTGGTGAAACAGGCATTCGGGCAGGATATAAGCACATTCCTATATACATTTGGTATATAATAGAACGTGACCCGAACATAACATTCGTCTGTATTGTGGTCGAACGGATGCTGTGCGGAATTTGTGAAATTAAATTCTATTTGACGCGTGTCACGAATGTACGTTTCATTAACTGGGAAATTCATATGTGCCTATTATTTTTGTGATAGCAAGTTGATAGCTGAATAATATTTTCGATTAGAATTTTAAAACTGATTTCCATATAAATTTTATATAAAAATACTAAATGTATTCTATTATATTTTTCTAATTTTCCTTTGTAAAACGTCAGTTCAAATATTTCGTATGAAAGGTATTAGACTAACTTGTATATCCCATACGCTCTTACCTGCACGAAAATCATGTAGAATATTGCCTTTAGTTTTGTGGCATTATATTTAACTTGTCAATATTGATATAGGTATGATTTAGGGATGTAAGTTATCGATAACCTATTCAGTGTGGCTCGATGAAGCTGTCAACCCGTCAGAAACATTGCTACTCGATAACTGATACCAATTTGATACCAAAGCAGGAGCGGGCCCAGAGCTATATACCGATAGACCTTGGTGATGATATTCATAGGAGAATAAAATATAAACTAAGGACAGGAATGATGGATACAATACAGAAGTAATGTGGCGTAGAAAGAAATGATCTTTTTACATAGGACATTTTCAAAACTTTTCTTGAAAAAGTATTGGTTAGGGAGCCAGGTGCAAATTTGGTTAACTATTTCCTCTCAAGAGATAATTCGTCAGACGCATGAGAGTATAGTATTATAAAGCCTCGTGAACGTCAGCTGGCGCTCGGTTGGGGGGGGTGAGCGGTTGTAGCCTCCCACGCACATAGGAAAAAAAATACATTCATTCATTCATTTCCTCTCAGCTAAAAATTTGTCAAATTGTAGCTAACCCAATATCTCAACGAAAAAAAATAGTCAGCTGGTTACAACATGGTGTATTATACGTCAGCTGGTGTCTCGAACATGAAAGTTAAATTTAAAGAAAAATTTATTTTCCGTTATTTCCTCTCAAACAAAAATTTACCTGATGATAGCTTATATGTAACTGTGGATAAATATATATGTCAGCTGGCTGTATCTTGGTGGAAAAACCGTCAGCTGATACGGGAGGCTACAACCGCTCTTCCCCCCAACCGAGCTCCAGCTGACGTTCACGAGGCTTCATAATACTATACTTTGATGCATTTTACTAATTATCGCTTGAGAGGAACTTGGTCATAAAATCTGCTGCTGGCTCCCGGACCATATGTTATGACTGTATTCGAATTTATTTAATAACATATTTTAAATAAACAAGTACAATTACACACTACAATTTAATCATATAGATTAATCAAGTCCTTTATTTACATAAGTATAAACCATTGACCCCCGAAGCCTCGTAATGCGTAGTCTCCTCTACAAACATACCTTGTATACTCTATATCCGTAATATAGTAATAATATCCTTGTTGAGAGCAAGTATTAGGTCCTGCCTACTGAACTGATAAACGTTCTCTATCTATCTAGATCTTGTGTTTGTTTGGCAAATAGGTTGTGTAGGGTAACCGTGACTAACATCCATAACGGAACGTCTATCGACCACTGGTGGACTGATTATACAGTGCCCCTTTGTAGACATTCTCCCCTTTCTCCTGTAAATTAGTTACCATTCGAACATAAACTCATCGGCTTTACACTCAGAACAAGAGGCGACAACTATATTGATTTTTAAATGCTTGCAGACGCTCATAAAAGTTATTAGAGTTGAATCATTTTGGTAATGTTTTCCAATCTTCAAAAAATATAACTCTCCCTTTCATCACATATCATGATAGCAATTACCATTCAGTATACAAAGCTGAAGGCTCGTTATATTGTGGCGTTGTATAAATATAAGTAATTTGACAGATCTCTAATTCCACTTAAACCCAACAAATATCTACTCAACATCAGAATTGTAATTACACTCAAACCGGAGTTTAAACACTTCCATGATGAGCGTTCTAAACCTTCGCCAGAATAATTAACATATCCAAATTAAACTTTTACCAACATGATATTCAAATCAAATACTCATTCTACGTCCTTGTTATAAGGTTAAGTACAAACACTTTCATTATATGCCAGACGGTTTGTAAATATATGTATGTAATTAATTATTATAAGAGCTTGTATTCGAATGTCGCGTGCCAATCCAATCAAAATTGAAGTAGGTAATATGATCCTATTAGTTGAGAGAACAATTTCATAAATTGTATTAATATAAATGTAACTGGCTAACTAATATTACGTTTGAAGGATGATTATTTTACTATTGTGTTTGTGTTGTAAGAAACTTAAGGAACATACCAATTCAAGCGACTATAAACGATAAGGTAAACAAAACTGTTTGCATTTCTTCCCCTCGCAGCTTCAATTGACGTATTTTCTTGCACAGAGCTAGTTAAGGGAACAGAGACTTGACATTTATTTTTTCTGTAAATATATCTCAATGTAACATGAAAAATGCAAAAGCTACGAATGTAATAAAAGAAGTAGGGTAAGTGACGTAGCTACATCATTATCTATACTATTGATTTTTTATTATTTTAAGAATTAATTAATGAGTAATGATAAAACAATTTAAATAAGATATAACAAAATACTAGTGTTGAAAAGAAATAATATGACGTGAGCAAAGCTTTATAAAGCTGAAACGGTTAATGCTACTAATTTCACTGCAATAAGGGCGACGGAAAACAGAACTCCAGTCATTTCTACATAAGTTCAAGTTAATATTTGAATTAAATTTCCAGTAATTATAAACATCTGTTTAGTCATAATTCATCGTTGTAGGGGACAGCATGACTCAGGGAATTAGCATTGCAGCTAATAACAGTGAATCACGCGTCCACGGATCGATAACGTCTAGACAAATTCATGGACTGCAGTATCGAATATATTAGGAAGCTGTTGTTATTATTATAAACTATAATTGGAAATTTACTCGATGGTTGTTGATAGTAACACATCAAACTTTAATGGGAAAGCCTTGTGTTTATAGATTAGTGTATTGTCCAAGTAAAATACTTGTAGTGTCGTAATGTGCAAAATATTCTATTTATTACATATTTAAGTTATACTTATTTATGATTTTAAAGATTTTGTGTAGTATTAAAATACTCAATTAGGTATGAGTAATTATATTGCATAATTTAGTTATGAAATTATAATGAAATTACACAAAGTAAGACACAAAGTATGGAAAGTACACAAGCAAAATATTCTTCGATGCTTCCAAGTCTTCGGATAAAAAGTATAAAAAAACATCAAAAGTTATCTTCAAACACACTTCTGATAAGTCGCTAAATATATTCACCCTACGTCGTTAACGTTCAGATTAAAAGTGCATCAGACATCAGAGAAAATATATTGCTTTTTTATGTATTTCACGACTTCAAAATTGCTATTTGGTTCCTAGTTTATCATGAATTAGCTTCGAAAAAGTTAAAAAAGAAAGGTCACCTGAGCAGGAAGTTCTGACATAGATGGATAGCTTTTCCACCGACTTTAGTCGTTAAGTCATCATGATAAAATTTTACCCAATTTCAGTGGACTACGTAGAGAATTACGCTTTTTTCAGTCATCAGTGATTTTCTGTAATTTTCAAATTAGTAGGTAGCTTGAAAGTAATTCCGGTAGTATTTATTTTTTTTTAGTTGATAAAAGTTAAAAAAATACGTATTTTCGTTAAAGACAAATAATCGCCCTAAAATTAAAACCCCATTGAAATTATCACTAAAACTGTTCCAAATCTACCTCCAACACTATGCAGATTTGAAACACAATAAATAACAACACAAAATATGAAAAAACTCCGTAATATTTTATACGAGTTCATTTTACCTTTACCACTCGTATAAACCCTTTTTCCTAAAGAGATGTTATTTATAAAAGTGCTCTATTACCATTGCCGTCGCAGTAGGCACAAAAGGTAAGGGCGTATTTACAAAGCCATCAATCTAATCATTACAGCGAATAGCCCCTCATTCCGGTAATCACCGACCGTTTTCCCGCATGAGCCTACATTGAACGCAGAGTAAATGTTTTTGTACTAGTTTATTAGACAAAATTTACACTTTATTGTCCAATGTTTTGTATTTACAGACAATTTGTTTAAAGGATCGTCTGTTTCGTTTAATATTCTATACGGTACAATTTGTTACTATACATTTTCAGATGACCTTTTTAGTTAAATTTTCAGTACGAATTATATTTGATAGATCATAATAAAGTCAGTTTATGTAACGTGCTTAATTCTTTGCGTTATTTGTAGCAATCAATATTCATACCTACATATTTTAATATTTGAATCGACGAATGAAATACCTACAAAAAGCTTTGTAGCTTTCAATTCTAAACTGCAACAAATATGCGCAATTTAAATATGAAATTCAAAGCAGCGCTGATTACTGGGAAATTCTATAGAACAGTTTCAATGCTAACATACATAACATTGTTCACGAGTTTTAGTAAATGACAAGCTCCACTGGTATATCGAATATGCGACCTAATAACAATCTGATGGCAAAACAATGGCCGTTCATTACATGAGGTCATTTGCTGACGTCAATTAATACTGCTTTTGGAGCCATTGTTAGAAGTTCCAGCTCGATAAGCTGAAGTCCTTGTCATAAATCTCCACAAAATGAGCCGCTATTGTGGTATAACTTTTCATTTTTGCGGATTATCATAGTGGAAGAATAGCTGTGAACAATTGCTTTATAAAGCCTAAATGCTGGAGTTCCGTTGTTCTGAGTTAATTGATCCGACTGGTGGAAAAAGTTGCCCAAATTGTCACTTACCATAGAATATGATTGTTTTAAATTTACCTACATAACTTTCTGTATAACAAAAAGGTAAAAGCTTAATAAAAAAGGTAAACGTGTTTCAAAAACTACTAAATATAGGTCACTCTTGTCACCAAAGCATACATGAATGTACGACGTACGTATACGCTAGCAACATTGAAAAATAGACATGGCGGGCAACAATACTGAAACGTGATTGGATCGGTTCCTCGAAATGAATTTAAAAGTTCGATATTAACTGGCAGCATTCAATTTTCTGTTTTATCTGCTCTGAACAGGATATTACTGGTTCTAGTTCCTTTGATTGAATATCGACACTGAAGTTTGCGTTTTAATAATGGAAGAAATTTATTAAGTTAAATTTGAAGAAAATGAATAAAATTCAATTATATTACGGACCAAGGTATATAGTTAAAGATTATATTAAATCGAATAAATGTTTTTAACTATTTCGCTTACTACTAGTTACAAATTCCAACTATTCACCACACTTAAAATAACGTGAATAAAATCATAAATTACAAGCACTTTACGAGCATAAAAATTTCTTAAAAGCATTTTCCTGGTCGGAATAAGAACATAAACCTTTTCTTACAGCTATGAATATTTCCATGATTTTATATAAAAGACCCTCAAATAAAACGGTGCAAAACGTTCACTGAATTGGCGTGGACGGTTGAATATCGCAGAAAATAGAAAAAATAGAGCCCACTCTGACCGATGCGAATTTTTCAATCGATGGAGTTTGTCTCGAATACAGATTGATTGCATCCGAATTTTCAGCGATGGTTTTAAATAAAAACGGCATTCAGATTTAGAATGATAAAGATTTGCCGAAATTATATGTTTTTGCCTTTGAAAACAGCTCTGAAAATGTTCTAAAAGTTTTGGTCTTCTTAATTTTCAACGCAATTTTCTGAATTGTAATGGAAATAGTGAATGGTCAAATCAATTTAATTTGCACACCTTTCCGAAATCAAGGCAAGAGCTGCCTATTACTTCAAGTTCACGTATGGAAGTTCCAATGACACGACAGCAGTCACTTGAAACTGTGATTGGTAAGGCACAAAGCTTCAATCCGATAGATGCCCTGAACAATTTGCACGAATTTCAAGTGCTCAGCCAAGGATCTCATGCTTCGTTACCAGTTCCATTTTCAAATATTATTCAGTTCTTTTTATTTTTTTTTATTGCCACCCTGTTCAGAGAGTAAAATATGATATAGATCGTTGTTAAATCTATGGTTAGTTTGAGCACACACGATTCATGCCATTTTAAATCTTTAAAGGGTGTTGTAAAAGAGACCTAATTAAAAACTGAGTTCTGTGTGACTAGCAAAAGTATTAGAAGTATATTTTATTACTTATAATGTTACTTTTACTTATATTTTATTACTTACATTATTC